>BQNB010159196.1:0-7500 GCA_026074375.1 Tanacetum coccineum | reverse complement strand
GAAAAAGAAATGCCGCAAGGAAACCTAAACGGGCCCGCGTCTGACGCAACCCTCAGGGAATATTATGATAAGCATTACAACCAATTGTTGCCAATCATAGCTAAAAAGGTACACCAAGAGAAGGTACAACAAGAAAAGCTTAAGGCCATAAAAGCACGTCTTAACTTTGAGAAGGCCTCACAACACTCCGAGTCAGGGACACCGAGCAGAAGAAAGGACCTCTGGAAAAGGCTCGGATCTAGACGTATCCGTAGCATGTCCGGAAGCCCTTAGCCAAGACGCGGCCGATCTGAATCCCCAAAGAAAAGAGTTCCAAAAAGGAAAACGATGTTCAAAAGATTGTAGAAGGGTGTATTCCACAGGCTAGGAGGCAAGGGGAAGAGTATGTCCGCACACTCAAATGACTCAAGGCATCGGTCATACCACAATAGTCACAGGGATACTGAAAGCTGTTACCAGAGTTCTCACTCAAGAGAAACAGAATTTGCTTCTGAAAACATCATAACAAAAGAGCATCCTCACGAAGGATGGAAGCGTTGTCAGAAAGTGAAGGTAGCGCAGGAGGACACTGGAAGCCAAAATCAAAAAGGCAAAAGTCAAGTAGTGAGGAGGATGATTTGTCCCAACCATGGGTATGCGAGGAAACATATCCTTTCACACCTCGGATTCGTTACTTTGATTTTCCGAAAACCCGAATGCCTAGTCACATCAAGACATATGACGGAAGAAAAGACTCAGAAGATCACCTAAAAATCTTCTAGGCTGCCGCAAAGACGAAACGCTAGGCAATGCCAACGTGGTGTCATATGTTCAATTCCACACTCACTGGAAACGCAAGAGTATGGTTTGATGACCTTCCCCAGGAATCCATTGATAGTTATGATGACTTAAAGAAAACATTCCTAGAGAACTACCTCCACCAGAAAAAATGCATCAAAGATCCGGTCGAAATTCACAACATCAAGCAGAGAGATGGGGAATCCATGGAAGAGTTTGTGCGGAGGTACAAGCTCGAATGCAGGGATGTGAAAGGAGCTCCAGAATGCATGAAAAAATTGAGGATTTATGCACGGAATTACCAACCCTGAATTAACCAAACGACTACATGACAAAATTCCAAAGTTAGTAGATGAAATGATGAGGGTAACCACAACATTCCTTAGAGGTGATGTGGCGGCTTCTAATCGCGAACAGAAGAAGTCATTTTCGTTGTGGAAACAACAAGAAGTTGGACATAAGCAAAACTTCAAGAAGGGAGGCTTCCGGAACCAACAAAGGTTAGAGCGAAAGCAAGACATGTCCACTCTCCTCACAAAAACACCAAAAGAAATTTCGGCTTTAGACAAAGGAAAGTTCAAACCTCCTCTGCCAATGACAACCCCGGTAGAAAAAAGGAACGCTGGAAAATTCTATGAGTTCCACGGGGAAGGAGACATACCACCGATGAGTGTATGCACCTAAAGAGGCAAATTGAGGAAATGATTAAAGCAGGAAAGCTATTAAATTTAATCAAAGAATTGAAGCAAAGCAGTAGGAAAGACCATACAAAGGCAGCAAAAAAAGGGAAACCTCATGAAAGGACAAAACGCTGGCAATCCTGATGGTACAACCATGGTAGAGGGTAGCGAAACAAAGGATCACCCAAACTTTCTCTCTAGAGTCAGTGATCTCTATTTCACCCTTAGGGTAGGAGGATGGGACGGAGGGTCCCATGATTATTGAGGTTAAGATGGGAGGACATTTCGTTCATCATATGTATCTGGATGGAGGCTCCTCTTCAGAAATCCTGTATGAACACTACTTTAACAGATTCCGCCCGGAGGTCAAAAGACAAATGGTCCCTGCAACCTAACTACTGGTTGGGTTTAGTGGAGAAATAATATGGCCGTTAGGGCATATATCGTTGCTTGTAAAAATAGGCGATGGAGAACACTCAACTTCCACATGGATGAATTTCATGGTCGTAAGGTCGCCATCTCCATACAATGGAATCATAGGAAGGCCAGGGGTAAGAGAATACAAGCAGTTCCGTCTACAGCTCACTGAATGCTAAAATTCCCAGTAACAGGAGGAACAGTTACATTACAGAGCAGCAAGATTATTCCATTAGAATGCACAATGGTTTCAGGACCAGGAGTGTCGCAGCCCGTAATCAACCAAGTCACAAAAGAAAAAAAATTAGTTAGCAATTCACCTAGAATATCCGAAACAAACTATAGCAATAGGCTCTACTTTGATAGAAGAAGGGTGGAAGGAGCTATGCGCCCTACTAAGGCAAAACCTCGATATATTCGCCTGGAAGCTAGCGGATATAACTGGAGTTCTACGTCACATAGCATAGCACAATCTAAATATTCATGAAGGGTGTCTACCTGTTAGACAAAAGAAAAAGGGGCAAGCACCTAAGAGAAATAAGGCAATCTACGAAGAAGTAGAAAAGCTGGTGGACGCTGGCATCATGAAAGAAGTCAATTATCACAGTTGGCTATCAAACTCAGTAATGGTAAAAAAGCATGACAGCAACGGGAGAATGTGTGTGGATTTCAAGGACCTAAACAAAGCATGCCCCAAAGATGGCTATCCGCTACCAGAAATAGACTAGAAGTTAAAGTCCCTCTGTGGGGTACCCTTTCAAATGTTTCCTGGATGCATACAAAGGATACAATCAAATAAAAATGGCAGAGGAAGATAAGGAAAAAACAACATTCATCACAAGCCAAGTAATATCTTGTTACTCAAAAATGTCATTCAGATTAAAAATGTTGGAGCAACTTATGAACGTCTGGTGGATAAGGCCTTCCAAAAACAAATTGGCCAGAATTTGAAAGTATATGTGGACGACCTAGTCATTAAGAGCCGTACGGAGCAAGAAGTAATCAGAGACATTGAGAAAAATTTCAAAACCCTCAAAGAGATAAACATGAAGTTAAATCCTAAAAATGCACCTTTAGGATGAGAGAAGGCATGTTTCTAGGGTACAAAGTGAATGCTGACGGATTAAAAGTATGTCCGGATAAGGTAGAAGCGGTTCTCAGCTTGCCATCTCCAAAGTGTCTGAAGGACGTGCAAAGACTAAATGGGAAGCTAGCAAGCCTCAACAGATTCCTATCTAAATCAGCAAAAAAATCATTGCCATTCTTCAAAACACTAAAGAAATGTACAAAGAAAAGTGACTTCCAATGGACCGCGAAAGCGGAAACGGCATTCAAACAAATGAAAACATTGATAGCGGAATTGCCTATGTTAACCGCACCGAAAGAAAAAGAAGAATTGGTCATCTACCTGGCGGCTGCTAAAGAAGCCATCAGTGCGGTCCTAATGACGAAAGAGAACGGAAAACAAATGCCTATATACTTCGTTAGCCGTGCATTACAAGGCCCGAAAATCAATTAAACTCCAATGGAAAAGTTAATACTTGCTCTGGTAAGTGTAGCAATATTTCTAGGCACACACAATCATTGTAATCACGGACCAACCAATAAAGCAGATACTGTCAAATTCAGAGGTTACAGGAAGATTGCTTAAATGTAGCTTTAAGCTAGGAGAACATGACATCCACTATAGACCAAGAACATCAGTCAAAGGACAAATTCTAGTGGATTTCATTATGGAGCGTCCAGAAGATGACCCCTCGGATACACCCATGGAGGACGACGAACTTCTGGATCCATGGATATTGTTCACAGACGGATCATCATGCATAGATGGTTTTAGAGCCGGCCTAATACTTACGAATCCGAAATGAGAGAAATTCACATATGCTCTAAGGTTTAGGTTCGAAGCCACCAATAATGAAGCAGAATACGAAGCTTTGATAGCCGGCCTCCGGATAGCGGAGCAAATGGGTGTAAAAAATCTTCAAACAAATGTAGATTCGTGGCTTGTGGCTAATCAAGTCAACGGATCTTACATAGCAAAAGAATTAAGCATGATCAAATACTTGGAGAAGGTCAGAGCCCTTACCAACACTTTTAAGGAATTCTCTATGAAACAAGTACCTAGAGGGGAGAACAAAAAAGCAGACGCGCTAAGCAAGATGGCATCCACCAGTTTTGCCCACCTGAGCAAACATGTGCTTGTAGAAGAACTCAAAAGAAAAATCAATAGATGAAAAGGAAGTGTTAGCAGTAGTAGAAGAAGAAGGACGCACATGGATGACTCCAATCCATGAGTACCTCACATAAGAAATTATTCCAGAAGAAAAGAGGAAGGCAAGAGCCATACGCCGCAAGGCAAGTAGATATCCCGTGACAAACGGAATCTTGTACAAAAAGTCTTTCCTCGGACCATGGCTACGATGTGTTGGGCCGCTACAAGCAATCTATGTTTTGAGAGAAATCCATGAGGGATCATGCATCATGCACGCCGATCCAAGATCCGTGGTGGCGAAAGCTCTAAGGTGGTATTACTAGCAAACTATGCACGTAGATGCCAGGAAATTGATAAGGGAATGCAATAGCTGCCAGGTTCACTGCCCCGTGCCAAGGAACCCGCAACAGAACTTGACCCCCATCACATCTTCATGGCCATTTTACAAATGGGGGATCGACATAGTCGGACCTTTCCCGGAAGGTCCTGGCAAAGTCAAATTCTTGATAGTGGCAATTGATTACTTCACCAAGTGGATAGAAGCAAAACCTGTAGCAGCCATAACCGGAGCCCAGATTAAGAAGTTTGTATGGGACAACATAGTTTGCAGGTTTGGTTTGCCAGGAGAAATAATATCCGACAACGGAAAGCAGTTCAGGGATAACCCATTTAAAATTGGTGCGAAAAGCTATGTATCCGCCAATGCTTTACTTCCATCAAACATCCGTAAGCCAATGGCTGCTTAGGTGAAGGAATCAAGACAAGGTTGGAAGAAAGAAGCAAAAATTAGATAGAAGAGATTTCACATGTCTTATGGGCGCACCGTACTATGATCAAATCAAGCAACGGGGAAACATCATTCTCACTTACGTATGGAACGGAAGCGGTGATTCCAGTAGAGATTGGCATGCCAACTTTGAGAACTACGGAAGTTGACATGATAAAAAATAATGAGGCTTTGGAAATCAAGTTAGACCTTCTGGGGGAAAGAAGAGAGCAGGCAGCAATCCAGGAAGCAAAAAGCAAAGCTAAGATGGAAAAGTACTACAATGCCAAAGTTCGTAGCACAAGTTTCAGGCTAGGAGACCTTGTCTACCGAAACAATAAAGCAAGTCAGGCGAAAGATGAAGGCAAGCTCGAACCTAAATGGGAGGGACCATATGAAGTCACAGAAGCTTTAGGCAAAGGAGCGTGCAAGCTTAAGAACCGCTACATGCATGTCCTTCCAGCACCACACCCAGAACGTCTGTAACCTTAAGAAATGCTATGTGCATGAAATGTAAGCTTCCCTCCCACGCAAGATAAGCAGCGGAGGGGGCACTGCCTGAAATTATTTCCTTATTGTAATGCCTTTAAGTTTTAATGAATGAAAAAGTAAAGCCTAGCTACCTTCACAAGTTTTACTTTAATTTTTTATTTACTTTTTACTTTGCAAAGTTACTTGAATATCACATGAATTGGTAAGACGCGCACGCAAGGAGGCATGACCTCGTGTAAACATTATTCCGTATAATAAAGGGATGAGTAACCTAACAAGCAACTCAAGTACATAAGAGGTATTGCAAGCCTGGTACTGGGAAAATGACCCGCAAGCATTTTAGTAAGACTATCATCACAAACATATAAAAGTGGTATTAAAAGATAGCAATCAAAACGTATTAGCAAAATATAAAACTGTTAAGTGTTACATAGTGGACATCATTGTCGAACCAGCAGTCACAAACATGACCAAATATGCAAATTGTCTAAGTACAAATATCGCCACAAAAAGGCCACACACGACCGCGGTAAGAAGGAAAATAACAACTTAAGGTATCACCAACGATATGCTCAACTCACCACAGCTGGCTCTGGAATTGTGTCTAGCTCCTTTTCCTCAAAAGTTGTGGCAGGAGGGTCTTTATTATGTGGTTCCGGATCTGAGACTTGATAATCAGATACAGAAAAAGGAGGAACAACACCGAAAGACGAAAAAATTATAGAAAGAGTAGTAATGGGTTCAGCCGTAGCAGGAGCAGCAGAAGTACTAGCTTCACCAATTAAACTCTTAGAACATAAAGGTTCAGCAAGAGGAACCATAACATCCGTGAGCGATAAACATTTCTGCATAATCTCTCCCCTAACCCTTTGGACTCAAGAGTGAACAACTTGAAGAGAAAATGATAGGGAAGTTTCACCAAGGACCACATCATCCTCCGTCCTGTGGATAGGGAACATGAGTTATTCCGGAGATGGTTGCAATTCCTCCGCTCCAGGGATCTCAACTAAAGGTCCCTCCAAATAGAGGAAGTCCATGAGATCAACTATGCTTACATCTTGTTTTGACTTTAGCATGGAAAGCAAAGAGAAATCCACGTTGTGGAGAGCACTAACGGCGTCAACGTACTAAGCTTCCGCGAAAGGATCATAGGCTTTGATTACGGATAGGTCCATCCCAGCTTTCCCATGATAGGCCATCCTAAATACCCTTATTAATCGCACAACCGATGGCCTGCCCCAAAGCTTGAAGATACTCAGAAGATTGTAAGCATTTAAGAAGGACAAGCTTAAGCCCATGGGTCAGGATCCACCGCCGTCCAAATATGGCGGTCAGGAAGCAAGGGTAAAATTCTTCCCCAAGATGAGCAGCCATCTCCAAAAGTTGAGCATCCAACTCCGCAACCCGGTTACCCAGAAGGGTTGCTTGCTCATCTTGCATGGCTTCCATGCGTCCTTTAAAGAGCTCGAATGCAGACTCCAACGAAGACCTCTGCGAAAAAATAAGAGAAAAATCATTAGTCACGAAAATAAAAACAAAGTATGATTGAAGATAAAAAGAAATCTTTGAATACCTGATTAGCAAGCCTATCCCTCTCTGATTCTAAAGAAGCCACCTTAGAACTTAGTTCGTTACGCGAAAGCTGAAAGCCAGCCAGGTCGGAAGTAAGTTGAACAACTTGAGCAGTAAGAGACCCCAACTCAGTCTCCTTCAAAGCAGTTACGGACTCAAGAATCGTGACCTTCTTAGACAAAACATCTTTATCTCCTTCAAGCGTAAAGTTTCTCTCTTTCAAATCCCATAATTCATTACTCTTAGCAGCATCTGCAGCTTCCACAACAGATAGTTGACCGCGGAGACGGATAGCCTCAACGACCTCAGCCTCTCTCAGAGATAATAAAGATTTCAGATGAGCAATATCAACGTCTTTCTCTGATAGAAGGGCGGTTTGTTCAGCACACTTATCTTCAAGTCTGTCTTTTTGTTCCAGAGTGTGTTCCGCTCGCATCCTCCCTTTCGCCCCAAGGCACATCTGCCGTGCTGCCCCAACATTAAACTCAGTATATAACTGGTCATAGTCCATAGAACGCAGTTGGGAAAAAGAGCAGGTGGGGCAAGACGGTCCGTCAAATCACGACAAACATACGGATTGT
>BQNB010159195.1:0-14939 GCA_026074375.1 Tanacetum coccineum | reverse complement strand
GTATATGTTTTAAGGTGTTTTAATCATGATTTAGGAAAACACCAACGCTCGCACCATTTGAGATTGTGTTAGCCCTAACAGGTGAAATTCGGTGACATTGGGGTTTTCAGCAAACTCTAGTTTGGTAAAGCAACAAGTGTGTTTTTCGGTTACAAGATTCAAGGATCTTGACGGTGGATACAAATAGGGAAGAAGATGATGGTGTCGTTCGTGAAGTTTCCACTGATAATACGAATGAACCAAACCATGTCAAACCTGCTACTAAGGTGGGAGATGATCACCTTGGTATTACTAGCTTGGATAAGGAAGGTGAGGTCAGCGTGAAGAATGGAGTTCCTGGTACTCCTAATACTGATCTCCATGACACTACAGCTGCTGTGGATGAAACACTAACTAGATTTGGAGAGTTTCACTTAGTGTTGACGAGTAACCCCAATAGGGTTATTGGAATTGATATCGAGAACTATGAGTTACTACTACTAGGGTTTTTATCTTGCTTAGAGTTTCGATGATTTGAGTGTGATGTTGTCGTGGTGGTGGTCCTGGATTTAATGTACACCCGTTATTATCATTATATCAATGTTGTGGTTATGATTTGCAACATGTATATGAAGTTAGTACTGCTAGCAGCATTAATAGTTAGTACTGCTCAATCATGAAGTTATTACTGCTAGCAGGTTAAGTGGTGGCGACTTAGTTTTAGTTGATGTTGTTAAGGATTATTCATGAGATTAATGGGATTGTTAGTGCGTATAAGAGTGAGAAGAAGATTTCTAAGGTTAAAGAGGTTAAGGGTTTTAAAGGGTATCTAAATACGATTGGTAAGTTGGGATCTGTTATGATGTGAAAACCTTAATTTTTAGGGTTTGTATTTGTTCCTATAATAACTTCTTGTATTAGTGCTGCTGTTTGATATTGATACCATTGGTTGGCTGATTCATTATGGTTACTGTGATTAGAACTGGGTATAAAGGTATATACATCTATTCCTGTTTGGCCTTCAATGGTGATTGGAAAGTTTATTGAAGTGGTTATCATTAGAAGTTTCTACTACTTCATACATGGTTACTATTGCTTGACAAAAGTTAATACTGCTAGTTAGTAGTTAATACTGCTAGTGTATTTTTACTACTGCTCAACCATTTTAATGTTGCTCTTCATTGTTACTACTGCTTGGTATCAATTACTATTGTTAGTCATTTTTAGTGATGCTCTTCATGGATGGTACTACATGGTATTCGTTACTACTATTGCTTAGTTATTCGTACAGTTCTTATGGTTGATTTTATTACTTTTGGTCATGAGATGGTTAACATATTGGTTTTAGGGGAAGAATATGATAAAGTGTTTAACCATTTGGATATGTTAAATGCAACATTTGAGGGGAAGGTTTTCACTTGTGCAAAACAAGTTATATGGTTTGTAGTTGTAAAGATCAAAGTTGCATATGGTCACAGTCCCCTAATGGATTATGACAAAAAGGGGAAGATATTACAAAGATGATATGATATGATTTGCAACTTATTAAGTGTGGTGGCATAGCATAGAACATGAATTGATGACTTCATTGTGTTGAAGAAGTATCAACAAGTTCAAAGGAAATCTTAAGTTAAGGGGATGATTAGAATCTGTTTCATTCATAAAGATCATATTTGAAGATGTTCAAGTGCTTAAGTTGAAGACAAATCTTATTATTCAATAGAGGAAGATTGCAGAAGAATAAGCTACTATAGATCATCTTGGAATCAGTTTATTGTTTGTTTTGTCATCATCAAATAGGGGAAGATTGTTAGGATTTATTGATTTGATGATACAAAAGAATGAAACAAAAGGGTCTAGTTTGACATTATGGAATTTTAGAAATGGAGGATTCTAGAAGACTTGCTTAAAAAGATAAAGATCAAGATTAGGAAAGATTTAGTTTCCTAATACAATTAGATTTCCTTTGTAAGTCTAGATGGACTCTATATATAAAGAGATCCCTAGACATTGTTTATGTATATGTTTTAAGGTGTTTTAATTATGATTTAGGAAAAGACCAACGATCTCACCATTTGAGATTGTTTTAGCCCTAAGGTCAAGGTGTCTTTGATCCCTGTTACAGTTAGGTAACACGTTCTATCATGATCAAATAAAATTGGGGCTTATGTAAATGTAAACCTTGTTAATAACATTGTCTTTGTTTAAATTCTGTTGTGCAACAACAAACTATGTTATTATAGATCCTAGATGAGTTCCTAAACGATATTCGCATTGTAAGCCCAATTCAACAAAGAGGGTTAACAAAGAAACTAAGGGACGAATGGTGAATTGTCATAAAATCCAGGGACTTAAGTTGTCATTTTCGAATTTAGTTTAATTAATAAAACAATTCCCTCCATTTTAGTTTTCATCTTCGTTTGAAACTGATAAAAAGTAACGTTTTATATTTTAATCTCGCAGAGTCATACAGTTATCGTCGGTGAAATGTTAATACACTACGTTGATGGAAAAGGTATCACGATCATAATGGTAGTCGTTAGAAGTCCCGTCATGAACCGACACTCGAAACCGAAAACCCGAAACAACTCGAAATCGAGTATAGTTTCTTCTTGTATTCTTGTTTAATCGCCTTCACATAAATTTGATAACTCTCCATGTAAATGATTGTTAACTCACCTTCCAAACAAACTTGCTAACTCGCCTCTTATATGATTGTTAACTCGCCTCGTAAATGATTGTTAACTCGCCTTTCAACAAACTTGCTAACTCGCCTCTTATATGATTGTTAACTCTCCTTCCAAACAAACTGTTTACTCGCCTCCTAAACAAATATGATAACTCGCCTTGCTAAACTGAATTGTTAAATCGCCTTCTGCTTAAGGTTGTTTACTCGCCTCGTGCTAAACTCCAAAATCGTACTATCGTCCTTTGCTTGTCTTGTTACCCTAAAACAGTCAAACCATCCTTGTTTTTGTTTACTTGTCTCAAGCCGTGGACCACAATAAGCCAAGAAATAGCTTACTAAATAAGTTACTTTATCCCACACGAATAAGCTTGAATAAGCTACTAAAAAGCTGTTTTTAAAATAACTATTAGGCTTTAAGCTACACACTTTCTATAAAGAAAAATGTGAAAGCTTTAAGCTTGAAATAACCACTTTTTCACAAAAAATAAGCCACGCAATAAGTTGTTACAAAAGGATGTATGATCACTTTGAAGCTTTGAAAAACATTCTACAGTAAGCAAGTAATATTTTGAAGAAAAGAAGGTAAGAGACTTTTCTAATGAAGGAGTAAAGAAAAAACGGAATAATGATAATCTGCCACGATTTCAAAGTGCAACAAAGGAAAAAAATGTAAAACTATAAAACTATATTTTACTCACTTTATAAACTGTATATGAGTTAACACTTAGCAGATTATAAAGTTCAAAAGATAAGCCTAAAAGTTTGACTCAACAACAAACTACAAATATTATCCGAGTAAAATAAGCTCAAAATAAGCTTAAAAATATGAAGGAACAATTCGTGAGCTTATAATCTTAAAAATAAGCTCAAAATAAGCTATAGAAAAATGCCACAACTTATCACCAAACCCACCTCGTGGCGAGTGATACCAATTGTAGGAACCAAGATACACTTTCACTTCACCATGGTAACCAAGAAAATAAGATAGGAAGAAAATGAAGAAGAGTAGAGAGATGTTTAGAGAGAGAAAGTAAGAAAGAAAAAGAGATGGTTAATTCTTGCATATGTAAAATGAACAAATGAGAACCAACACCTTTTTCTTTGGTGGAAAAGGGTTTATATACCCACTCCACATATTGGGACGTGTGGGCTTATAACTTGGGTCGGGCTCGGGATTACATTGGGTTTTTAACCCGAAACTAGTACAAGATCAGATTAATTAACGAGCCCGTTTACCCTTTCTAGCCAATTACAACATATAATTAAATAAGACCGTGCTTCCATGATTTGTAGCCGAGCTTCCTTGTTCGACTCAATATTTTTGAGGCTAACAGTTGTCGATATTTTTATGGGGAGAAAAAGAAATTAATAGTGATAGGGCCTTTTGGGAGATTAAAAATAGTCGATTGTGTTGTTCTTGTTCTTGATGATGATGATGATGATTAGTTTAGAAGAATGATAAATGGGTTTGATTTGTTTTTTTTATGTTGTTAAAAGAGGTTTTCATGTGAGTGAGTTTATAAATCTTAGAATAGAATCATGAAGATACTGTAGTAGTATTTTAATATTCAAAAAAAATAAAAATGAAGGAATAAATTTAGAAATAGATAGTAGAGGGGTTTACACGTCACATGTAAGCAAATTGCTAGCCGGTTTTACCAGTAGCCGGTAATAATGCGACCATATTGACACGAAATGCAAAGTTTGGGTATGATATGAGTAATAAATTTAGTACACGTATCATATGAGTATGTTTGAGAAAGTACGTAGCTATTTTAAGTCAAAACCCCTTTTAAATTTAACTAATTTTTGTTTTTTTCTTTGTTATCAGCTTTTGTATTTAGATTCAACCAAGTTCGATAGGTTTCATGTTGTTCGAACACGTCTAGATATTAGAAACTGGTCAACAAACTAATTGAGACAAAGACAAGATTTAGAACTTAAAGAACATGTGATGAGGCTTTTAGAACTTCATGGTAAATGGACTAAAGCTGAGGTCCAAGAGACTAAAGGGTTTACTGGTGCTTTGAAAACTTCAAAGAAAGAGGTTTGTTTACAATTTTTTTTGTTTTTCATTCCTATAAATCACATGAGATTCCTATAAATCACATGTGATTCATTTTTGAATCACATGTGATTTTGCCTAATCTCATGCGTTTTATTTAAGAGAATCACATGTGATTCTGTCTAATCTCATGTGATTTTATATAAAATCTCATGTGCTTAACTACGTACTACATTTAATTAACTACAAGATTTGTTTAAAAAAGCTGAAGAAAAGATTTCTTTAATTTGTGTTGAAAGAGTTCAGCTTAAAGATTATATGAGGAAAGCTAGTTTAGAGTATCCTGGTAATGAAAAGTTCCTTGAACTTCATGAAAAGTATGTTCAACTTTTCAAAGAACTGATTTCATTCAATGATGACGATGTGAGTTCTGGAAATGATGATGGAAATAGGGATGATGATGGGGATGAAGACGATGGAAATGGGGATGATGATGGGGATGGAAATGGTGATGACGAGGGTAATGATAAAGATTCATTTATTAATGACAAGGAGGCACCTGTTGAGGATGATGGTGCAAATGGTGATGGGGATGGAAATGGTGATAGGGAGGTTGATGATGCAGGTCGCAAGTCTAGTGATGCGTTTCCTGAGAAGGAAGTTGAGTCAACTAAAAAGCAGTCAGTTAATCCAACTAGAAAAGAAAATGTTGTTGAGGAAGAAGCTTTTGAGATCACGTGTACACCTGAGTCTTACTTGCAGTGGTTAGATGAAAATGTAAATTTTGTTTTAGAGGTGATTGACTGTGTAGTTGATGAATACTTATATGTAATATTCTAACATTATCTCACTTTCTTTCTTTTGCCTAAAATTTATTTCTTTTTTTAATTAAATCTTCTTATTTTATTCAAGGTAATGCGCTTGATGCAATTGATAAAGATTTGGTGAGAATGGAAGATTCGGATTCTGGCCCACTTACTCATGAAAGATTGGCTACTCGTGTTTCAAAAGTAAGTCCCAATCCTGAGAAGCGAATGGTGAAACCATCTTCCTACCTTTTATCTCCGTATATGAACAAAAAGAAAAAGGTTGTACCAAAACTTACTAGGTTGGAGTTTATTCTTGGAAACAATTTGTTTGCAATGCAGGGCGACACAATGTAAGCTTACATGTTTAGTTTTCTATATAAAGCATAAGTTATAGAAATCACAAGTGATTCTGTTTGAATCACATGTGATTCTCTTTTAATCACATGTGATTCCCTTTTAAATCACATGTGTTACAACACGTTATCTCATGTGATTCTGTTATTTGTTAATATAAGCCAAGTCTTTTTTATGTATTCACCATTTTTTATTTTTTCATATAGTTAAAATGTTTTTGAAACACATTCTGGGGAGCACAAAGTATTCTCAATTCATTTGAATATGGAAACATTATCACCGGGTTTGTGGATTGATGCTAATGTAGTCGACTGTTGGGGTTTAATTCTTAATTATGAAGAGCGTTTTAGAAAGGTTGGATCTCCATCAAGGCATTTTTTTCGACTGGTTATATTGTAAGTGTCTTAATTTTATTAATTTTACTATACAATTATTTATTTTTATAACCATTATTTTATATATGTTATTTTATACAGACAAATTCTATGTTTGATGGAACCTTGCGTTCCGATGAAGCTAAATTTAAAAGTTTTTCAACACAAGTTTCAGCTCAGTTTAAGGATAATGTTGGTGGCTTGGCTCTCAATGGCATTGAATTGGCAAAATTGGTTTTTTTAGAATTATACTTTTTTATCATTTTTATATTTTTCATCATTTTTATATTATTCATCATTTTATTATGTTTTTTGTTTTGTTAAAAATCAGGCCTTTTTTCCAATTTGCATGTCTGGCCATTTTTATGTAGTCATCTTCAGAATTACTAAAGTAACATCAATGACGATACTAGATAACAGTATGATGCGTGCGATACGGATAAGTTTTAAATTTATAACACGGACACCGAATTTCTTAGCAACACATACGAGCAAGTGTACTCGTCCGTTGATAGCAAGAGATTGTATGGTAAGCCAGGATCGTTCGCGGGGATTAGTGTGTTTAGGTGGTTTTAAAGTTTGGTGCTTACAATTCTAACAAGAAAATAATGATAATTATAAAGATTCAAATAATTTAAAACTACACTTGATTAAACTAGTTTAGAAAATCCAATTTGTATGATTGTGATAAACATTTTAACATGTTATCACAATCATAATTAAATCATCATTCCACAAACATCATTTAACCAAGTGTATAAAGATACTAGCCACTCATAGCAAACAAAGTCATATTTCCATAAATTAAAGGATTCATAGACATGATTAAAAGGTTCTTACAAAGTATGTAAAGATTACAAGAAATGAGGCTTGGATGCCTTGAAGAATTCTTGATGTTCTTGATCTCCTAAGATGGTTTCTTTCTCCTTTAAACTTCTGGGATTTTCCTGGGATTCTAAAAAGGGTTTATGGCTTTGGGATAGTAGTAGAGATTTTTGTGGTATTGGTTGGATATTGGTTATGATATGATATCTTGAAAACACTAGCCATAGGACCCTATTTATACTACTATGAAGACCTAGGGATATTTAATGCTTAACTTGGGGCCAAAGGTCATATAATGCCAGGAAATAGAAGCCTCGATCCTTCTTGATAGTTCAAGGAGCTACAAGATAAAAAGGTTACATCAGATGTAGGGGAGCCGCCCGGCTCGTGGTCTTAACCAGCCGGCTGGGGTTTCGTCCCCGGTGAGTGTTGCTTGATTTTGCGTTTAAGCTCTCCGTTTAAATCGTGCTTGGTCGTGGGTCTTTATACTTCAGTATATCTTCGTTTAGGCTCATCCTTGGGACTTGGAAGCTCGAATGATTGGCTCTTGTATTCTTGAAATGCTTTCGATCTTTAGTCTTGACTCGGAATTCTTCGTACTCGTATAAAACTTGATTTCTTCGTTCTTTCCTTCGCTTTCTTGTACTTGGCTACATATATACTTGAAAACACACTTTGATTCAATAAAGTAACAAAACTACAGATAAATAGCCAAATAACTTATACAAAAGTACAGATAACGCTACTAAAAACATACACAATTTGAGAGTAATCAAATCCCCACACACTTAACCTTTGCTTGCCTTCAAGCAAATTAAGAATTAAAGAAAACAAATCCACATGGTACATGAAAGTGATATAGAAAAATATGATGCATGTCTTTCAAGTAAAAATACGAGAAGAAACTTATCGCTTATGCTTTATTGGTGAAAAGTTGAGATGTTTGACAATACCCGTTGATTTTCATGCTTGATTAACATTTCTACGCATCTTACAAAAAAGGATTGAAGTATAATTCACTCATCACTCATTTTATTATTTGTTGGTGGAGTAAGAAAATCAAACTCAAAGCTCAGTCATGACTAGCTTTATTACCATAAGCTTGTACAAGAAACAAAACAACAATCAATGGGGCGTAAGCACCAAGTGAATACATCTAAAGAAGCAGTTTGTCGGGTTTCAACGGATAATTCATGGAAGTGCTTTGGAGTTAGGTGTGAAACATAAGTCAAAAGTCTATAAACCAAGCGTTGCTAGCTACCACGTTCCGCTATCCATATGAATTTGAGTGATGACACATTTTATTTTATTCATATATTTTTTTTCTCGTATCACGTCTTAGCACATTGGCTAATCGATACCAATTTCTCTTCGTCGTCCTTCATCTTCATATTATTAAGTGTGGTTCGGCCAAACTATACCTTAAAATATATATTATAATAAAATATAAAATATATAGTAAGAATAGTCTAAAAGCAGAATCAATAAAACCGAGAAGTAGTATAGAGTGTTCCCGGGTCGTTTATCCCCAACGAGGCTGGAATGGAGAATCGATACAGTCGAAGATTTGAGTTTGAATGAAGGAATTGATTTGGGAGATTGAAAAAGTCAAATTAAACAATAACAAACTAAAACGTTTAAGAAAAACCTAGAAATTACGAAATTAAACTGAAAAACGGAAGCACGAATCCCGAACAAAGGGGGAAAAACCTAAATTCTTTAAAAATAACCCTACGAAGAATTTTTCACTTCTAAACTACTCTATGGGACAAATAACGAAGAATGAAAAAGACTAGACCGAAAACGGAGTTCGTTTGACCCAAAAACGAGTCAAGACAAAAAAACCGCACCCGGACCGTTCTTTAAAAAGTAAAAAGTTGTAAAAATGACCCTACGAAAATTTTTATATTTTTCCTACAAACTAGATGACAAAATAAAATTTTCTAAAAAAGCAAAATATTTTTTTGATAATTTTTGTATTTTTTATGAATTAAATAAACTTTTAACGAAATTAAATTATAAAAAATATTAAACTATTTCGAAAAATTCTGAAAATTTTTCTAAAAATACTTTATACTATGAAGATCCTACGAAAAATAAGAAACACGAAATTGGCTTAAGGAATAAGCCCGAATAAGCTGTCACAGCTTATTAAGCTTAAAGGGACAAATTGTGTATAAATACACAAGCCCTTGAGTCTTTAACGAAAAAGACCCAAGGGCGCAGTGGTAAGGGTGTGTGTTAAAAGGGGATCGTATCGATTGGTCCCGGGTTCGAGTCTTGCTCACCCGGGCCAATTGTCTTTCCCCCTTTTTTTTTCGAAAACTCAAAGAAGCAAAGTTGTTAAGCTCGTGGGGCTTAACAACTTTGTCTTCTACAACTTTTCACGAAAAGCCCTGAATAAGCTTAAAAATAAGCTTGAATGTGACAGAATAGCTTAATATGGCTTAAAGCTAAAAAAGCTAAGTCTTTTCTGAACACTTGGACTTGTGGTGGACAAAATAAGCTCAAACTTGGACAAAAAGCTAAAAGGAGCTTAACTTAACCTAGATAAGCTCTAAAAAGCTTGAAAGCTCACACTAAATAAGCTGTTGGAAAGGGCTTAATTGACAGAAATTAAAGCAAGCTTAAAAACTAAAAGCTTCTATTTTCAATACAAAATAAGCTATGAAAATGGCAAATAAGCATGCACAACTGACTACACTACCAAAATAAGCTACTAGGAAACAAATTTAAGCAATGGGGTAAGCTCAATAAGCCAAGAAGTGGCTTAAAACCCACAACAGTACTAACTTGGAGGTTAGTACTGTTGGTGTAAATATGGGCTTAAAAAGCTCATAAAGCACAAGGAAATGGGAGTAAGCTTAACACAGCTTATTAAACAACCAACATAAGCTAGAAGGAACACAATTGAGCTTATGAAATAAGCTGAATAAGCAAGAGAAGAAAAATAAGCAATCCTACACTATTTGAGCAAAAACAGTTCAAAAGGCATGTTTGGCTTTAAAAATAAGCTAACAAATGAGCTTCCTAAGGACTGAAAATCAAAAGGCTTATACAAGAGCTTATTGGCTCTTGAAATAAGCCAATAACTTGGGCTTAAATGCCGAACTTAAATACACCTTGAATCCTTAGAATGAAATATGAGCGTGTATGGTTCGGTTATCACTTAACCCGAATGTAATTGAGAGTAATGAGAATGGTTTTTGCTTGAGAGAGAGTTTGAGAGTTTTTAGAAGTGTTCAAGTGTATATGTGAGTGTGTATTTATAGGCAATGAGCTAGTTAACTTCCCTAGTCACATAACAAACCAAACCGTGCCCTAATCCTAGTAGTTTTTAAGGATTTCTAGTTTGTTACCCATTGTATTAAGCTAAACCACTAAGTACAAGCTTTAATTAGGCAAGTGATGTACAAGATTTGCTTGATTCTTGAAATCTTAAGGATTTATGTATATACATGCATGTAGCCATGGCCTAAGGGGCAAAAGGGAGGCCATTTGGTTAATATCTAATGTATAAAGGCTAATGGGAGACATTAAGTACTAACCTTAATTAACCAAGTGATGTACATGTACTTTGGGAGATCATTAGAAGATTTCTAGGTGTGTTTGTGTGCATAACCGGCCCCTAGTGGGTTGCCTACACAAAATTGATTTAAATTAGAGTATTTTATTACGAAACGTAAGCCATTTACGTGACCAATAAAAATAAAGTACGTAAAGTTAATAATTAACTTCTTTATAATTATATGACACTTGGTTGATGTAAACCTTAATTTATTTGATAACCGTTTACATAAACTGATTATTTCTAGTCTACGCGATTTAGCTTAAAAGTAAATATTAAAAGTAAACGTGTATCGGACCAAAATAAATAGTGACGAATAATAGATGTCGTAAAATAACCTAAAATTGAGAAATGTTACACTCTAAACCTGAGCTTAAAAGCTCAATAAGCTCTTTGTGGCTTATCACTCCATAAGCTTCCAAGCTTGAAATCAAATGAACTACTATGAACTAAATGAACTGAAAACAGTATTTAATAGCTTTTAACAAGTTTTAAACTGATTTTGAGCTTATGAAAAGGAATAAGCTCCAATGAGATTATTGAGAGCTTATGAAGTAAAAATAGCTTAAATTTTCATTAAAACTGAGAATTACAAGTGCATAAAAGAAATTAACTTAAAAACACTTAAACTACTTTTAAGATTACACTAAAACGACATACATAAAAACTACTTAAAACTAACTATTGGCCACAATGGCTTTACAAAGCTATATATAGGAAAAATTCGACTAGAGTCTTGCTTTCTTCTCTCTTGCTGTTGTGCTTGTTTGTAGACACACAAAAGGGATGTGTTTGTTGTGTGAGGGGAAAAACAAACAAATCCTGGCCTTCAATCTTTCTTGGGTCATCTTGGTCGTCGAAATAAGCCTTGGGAGGTGTGGGATTGCCAACTTGGCAATCTCACAGCTGGGAAAGTTAGTGGAGGAGGGGGGAGGTGAGTACCCATGGTGGTGGAGAAGAAACACAGGGTAAAAACGGGTTAACACACCCGTGAGTTGTGTTTTTGGGGGGAAAAACAAAGGCGGGAAAAGAAGTTGTATAAAAAAGAGAGTGACAGGGTATAAGTTTGGAAGATTGGCACAAATGGTCCCTCTAGGTTATATCTTTCTTTGCACAATTCGTCCTTGTGGTTATATAACTTTGGGGACTTGGCAAAACAAGTCCCCAAGAGTTATATAACTCTTTGCAACATAAGTCCTTGGTGTATACAAGTTAGGGACTTTGGCAGCTTTGGCCCTTGTGGTATAGCTTTGCCGAATTGGCAGTTTAAGCCCTTGTCTTCATTTTTCTCTTTTCTCTTTTAAAATACAAGTTTAGGGATTTACAATTTCAGTCCCTAAACTTATATTTCTTTGACTTTTGGCCTCGGGGTTGACTTGGGTTGACTTTGACTTTGACCAGTTGACTTTTCTGTTGACTTTTTGACTTGATTGACTTTTCGGCTTCGATTTGGCTTTGTCTTTCACAGTCTTTTCCATTCCGAGTCCGGTTTTGTCGTTTTGGCTTTGTTTTTCGTCCTTTTCTTAGTTATCCGTTCCTGCACAATACAATTAGCAAAACAAGCATATATTTGGCATTTTAAGTCCGTTTTTGGTTATTTTAGCTCGTTTTTTAAAGGTAAAAGGTATGTGTAATTAAGCACATACCACTCCTCCTCCTAAGGCATACACCATTTCACGTGCTTCAGTACCTTCAGCTTGGTTTCCATGGTTTTGATTCTTCAATTTTGGGCAATCACTCTTGTAGTGCCCTTGATTCCTACATTCATAGCAAGTGATGGTCCTTTGATTGCTAGTAGTAGTAGGATTCCAGCAATCCCTTGTCAAATGGCCGACTTTCTTGCAGTTCGCGCACTTTGCAGTGCACGGGCCATTGTGGTGAAACTTGCACTTGTTGCACAATGGAAGAGTTCCAGCATACTCCTTCCTTTCACTAGTCCTAACGGCGTAAGCTTGAGCCACATTCTGCCTCTTGGGAAGTTGTTGTTGAGCTTGGTTGTTGTTATCAAATTTCCTCTTGTTTTCAGCTTGCCTCTCAGCATAGGCACGAACCTTCTGGTCCATCAAATCATTTGCTAGCTCGATTGCTTCTTGCATTGTCTTTGGCCTAGCCGACATCACATTACCTTGAATCATGTCGGGAAGTCCACCGACATACTTCTCCACCTCATCAGATTCCTCGGGAAACATTCTCCCGCACATCAATGTTAATTCCTGAAAGCGTTGGGTATAACCCACAACGTCAGTACCCTTTACCTTCAGGTTATAGATTTCGATCTCCAACTTTTTGATCTCACTTCTTGGACAATACTTGACAGTCATCATCTTCATGAGAGTTTTCCAGGGCATGCTATAAGTGGCATCATGACCAACTGTCTCGACATGGGAGTTCCACCATGTTAAAGCAACACCAAAAAGAGTGCAAGTAGCAAACTTGACTTGGTTCTCGACTGCACAATTACTGATATGGAAGACATTATCCATTCTTTCAAACCATTGAGTTAGACCAACAACTCCTTCAGTACCCTTGAAGTTCATGGGTTGACATTTAAGGAAGTCACTATAGGTGCACTCACGAGTAGGGCGCATAGGTCTCATAATACCACTTCCAGAATCTTGGCTTCCATCGCCATTGAGGTTAGTATTTCTTTAAATTTCTTGTTCAGCTAAAGCATCAGCCACGCCTCAGGCTATCAATACCCTAATAACAGCATCAGTCATTGGGGTAGTGGCGGTGGCAGTGGCGGGGGCTGTTAGATATTAGAAAAAGACTCGGTCACCCCGTGTATTTTACCGTTTATTGTAGCTCGTAGTTAATCGTTTAATGTATAACATTCGGTAATGGGCCGAGTATTAAGCCCAATGTGTAAACCCACTACCAAGACCATTAGGCCCGTTTTGTAAGCAACTATATAAGCCTCTTCTATGCCTTTGAAGTGGTGGTTAGTCATTTTATACAAGTCACACTTTCTCTCACTAGAAAGCTTTTCTCTCTAACTTTCTCTCTCTAGACTTGGCTAATCCATCTATCTTCCATTGTGTTATGATTTCTAATATCCTACAATTGGTATCAAAGCACATGGGATGATTATCTCATTTGTGTGTGCGTTTTAGTGCTTGGTTTAGATCAAAAGTTAAGTTTTAGGTGGTTTTAGCTCTTGTTCTTGAGTATCATTGATTTTCACATTTCTTGTGTTAAAATTCATGTTGTTGTAGTTGCTATAGCCTTCTAGTACTCATTTGTGCAAAAGAAACCAAGTCAAAACGTTCAAAAGGGTGATTTTTAGGTGTTTTAAGGTGTAAAAGCTCGTAGTTCATCGTAGCGGTTTGGTAATCTGCTTATAGTTTATAGTAGAGTTTTAGTTTACTGTTCTGGTGGTTTGTCAGGAAAGTACACTGTTCTGGCGGTTAGATCATACACTGTGCTAGCAGTTTGTCCTTTCTGATAGCGGTTTGTCTTATTAGGCAGAGGTTTGTCAGTGGCGGTTTGTCCTCTAGTGTAGCGGTTTACTAGTAGCGATTTGGTAATTGTAGCGGTTTGATCCGTGGCGGTTTACAGGTTTTGAAGACTTTTTCTCATAGCGATTTAGGAAACAAACCTCTACCAATTTCATTTCTTGGTAGCGGTTTGGTGTTTCCTCTTCATAGCGGTTTACCATTTCTTTCTAGTAGCGGTTTGGCAGATTAACTTCGTAGCGGTTTATCATTAGTAGCGGTTTATAGGTAGCGGTTTGTTACAGGTTTTTGAAGATTTTTCTCAAGGTCGTTTGGGAATCAAACCTCTGTCCATTTCTCTTCATGGTAGTGGTTTGGTATATATTCTTCATAGCGGTTTGACAGTAGCGGTTTGATAGTAGCGGTTTAACAGTAGCGGTTTGGCACACTGTTTGATATGTGGACTATTTTTCAAACATGACAAAACGTAACAAACTCAAACAACAAAACACTTAAACAAACATCACCACTTTTAGCATACAATCACTAATCATTGTTTGATCAACTGAAATCATTTCACAATCAATTAAGATGGCTAATCTTTTGAAAGATATCCAATGTGTCGGTTCTGATACCCGGCCAACTATGCTTGATAGGACTGACTTTGTATCATGGTAACAACATATTCGACTGTATTGTCGGGGTAAAGAGGATGGGGTGAACATCTTGAAGTCGATTGATGAAGGACCTATTCAGATGGGAACATTTCGGGAAACACTTACTGAAGGGAATGAAGGTGCCTTACATCTAGGTCCAAAACGAGCTCGAGTCTATTCTGACCTTTCACCTGAAGATAAGGAACGGTATAACACTGATATTCGGGAAACAAATATCCTACTTCA
>BQNB010159192.1:0-14939 GCA_026074375.1 Tanacetum coccineum | reverse complement strand
TGTAAACATTTAATTGTTTGATGCCCGTTTACATTGAACGATAAATTTTAGCTTACGCGATTTAACTTAACGATTACGATATAAAAGCAAACGCGTACAATGCTAAAAATAAATAGTGAATTTATTGACAACATACAATGGCCTAAAACATAGGGTGTTATAGTCTTCCCCCGTTAAATGAGCCTTGTCCTCAAGGCTTAAGACGCGACACTTGACAACGGTGCGGTCTTTGTGAAGAGGTGCGGATACTTCTTCTGGAATTGGTCTTCACGTTCCCATGTGAACTCAGAACCTCTCCTGGAGTTCCATCGAACCTTGACAATTGGGACACAGCTTTGCCTCAACCGTTTGACTTCCCAATCTATGATTTCTATAGGTTCCTCGATAAACTGAAGCTTGTCATCAAAGTGAAGTCCATCAAACGGAACGACTAAAGGTTCGTTGGCATAACACTTCTTTAAGTTGGATACATGAAACATATTGTGAACCCTGCTCAGCTCTTGAGGAAGCTTACGCTTGTAAGCAATGGATCCAACCTTTTCTAGTACCTTGAAAGGTCCAACATATCTAGGGTTTAGCTTCCCCTATTTGCCAAAACGTACTACTCCTTTCTAAGGCGAAACCTTAAGCATAACTCTATCCTCAACTTGAAATTCCATTGGCTTACGCTTTAACTCGGCATAACTCTTTTGTCGATCACAAACAGCTTGAATTCTTTGCTTGATCTGAATGATTTTCTCGGTCGTCTCTTGAACTATCTTTGGACCAGTGAGTTGAACTTCTCCAACCCCGACCCAACAAACAGGTGAATGACACTTTCGACCATAAAGCGCTTCAAACGGTGCAGCCTTAATGCTAGCGTGATAGCTATTGTTATATGAAAACTCGACTAATGGCAAATGGTTAACCCAACCCTTTCCAAAGTCGATCACACAAGCACGCAGCATATCCTCAAGAGTTTGAATAGTCCTCTCGCTTTGCCTGTCAGTTTGCGGATGATATGCAGTACTCATATCCAAATTTGTACCCAAAGCCTTCTGAAGTGACCTCCAGAAATTTGATGCAAACCTCGGGTCGCGATCACAAATGATTGAGACAGGTATTCCATGCCTCGTGACCACCTCCTTTAGGTACATTCTTGCCAACTTTTCCATGAGATCAGTTTCCCTCATTGGTACAAAGATGGCAGATTTAGTAAGTCGGTCAACAATCACCCAAATGGTGTCGTAGCCTTGTGACGACTTAGGAAGCTTCATGATAAAATCCATGGTGATATTGTCCCATTTCCATTGAGGTATCTCGGGTTGCACCAACAAACCCGATGGCCTTTGGTGTTCAGCCTTGACCTTAGCACATGTCAGACATTTGCTAACATAGGTGGCGATGTCGGCCTTCATATTGGGCCACCAATATAGCTTCTTCATGTCACATCTTGACAGAACCCGGATGTATCGAGTATTTTAATTTGTGGGACTCGTGCATGATCACATCCGCAAATCACCATCACAGGAGAACCAACTCCTGCATTTAAGAATAGAGTTCCATGCGCTGGGGTTCCAATTTTTCCATTTTAAGGTTTCTCTGGATCCTTAGCATTTTCAATAATTACCTCCAACATCTTCGTTCTTGATGTTCTCTGGTTTCCTGCGTTCAGTCTGAGCCATAGATTTTCTTAGGAAGGTCCAAAACCAATAGTCATGACTAGGCTCGAACTCTTAATGGCTTATAGCTCTATTTTTCCTGCTCAAAGCATCAGCAACAACATTTGCCTTTCCCTGGTGATAACGAATCTTACAGTCGTAATCACTGGGCAACTCTAACCAACGACGTTGCCTCATGTTTAGCTCCTTTTGATTAAGAATGTGTTGTTAAACTTTATATCAGTGAAAACGTACACTTGGTCAATACAGATAGTGCCTCTAAGCTTGAGAGCAACCACTATGCTTCAGTTCCCACTCAGAGTCGAATTAGTTCTTCTCATGAATTTTCAATTGGCGTGATGCATAAGCAATCACCTTCTCTCTTTGCATCAACATAGCGCCCAAACCTTTGATTGAAGCATCGCAGTATGCGATAAAATCTTCCCTTCCTTCAGGTAAAGCCAGAATTGATGCACTACACAACTTTTGCTTCAACAGTTAAAACGCTGCTTCTTGTTTGTCGCCCCAAACGAACTTGACCTTCTTCTGAGTAAGCTTGGTCATTGGCTTGGCGATCTTCGAAAACCCTTCGATGAATCTTTGGTAGTACCTAGCAAGACCTAAAAATTACCAAATCTCCGTTGGTGTCTTAGGAGATGCCCAATCTTTTATGGATTCTATCTTGGCGGGATCCACATGAATTCCTTTGATATCAATCACGTGGCCGCGGAAATTATACCTTGGGAGGAAGCCACAAATTCGCATTTCGAGGAATTTAGCATATACGCCTCTTCTTAAGCACTTCCCGAATTGCCTGAAGAAGTTCTTCGTGTTCTTCTTGTTCTTGGAGTAGATAAGGGATTATCGTCAATAAAGAAAATCACCAAATTTATCCAAAAATGGCTGTGCACCACGGTTCATTGAGGTCTATAAATACGCTGGTGCGTTCGTCCAAGCCAAATGTCATAACTTGGAACTCATAATGACCATATCAAGTTTTGAATGCCGTCTTCGGAATATTTTCTTCCCGTACTCGAAGCTGGTGATAACCTGATCGCAAGTCTATCTTAGAATAAACACTGGATCCTTATAGTTGATCAAATAAATCGTCGATCCTTGGGAGTGGATAAGATCTTTATGTTAGCTTGTTTAGTCGTCGGTAGTCGATGCCTCGAACGATCATCCTTCGTCTTGACAAATAGACCGGAGCTCCCCCATGTGAGGAATCGGTTTATGAACCCTTTGTAGAAAGAACGTTCTTGGAGTGGTCGATAATATCTTCCTTTTTAGAAGGAGTATCGATCAGGTGCCCGTGCTACAGGTGCAGCACCCAGGTATCAAATCGATTTGGAATTCCATTGTCGAGTCGGAGGGAGACCCGACAAGTCTTCAGGAAATAATTCAGGAAAATTTGAACGATCGGTGTCCTCAAGTCGCTTCTTCTCTGACTTGTCTTCCGTCTCCTTTGTATTAACGTTTGCCAAAAAGATTGGACATCCTTTTAGCATGCATTCTTGTGTTTTGGTGTACGAGATAATGTGCAGATGAGCCTCGTGTCCCTGGTTGCTTTCGTCACCGTAAACAATTAGAGTTTCATCTCCCTAAGGGATACGAATGATCTTCTCAGCACACATAATGATTGCTTGGTACTTTATCAACCAATCCATACCAATTATAGCGTCAAAACTACCAAGTTCTACGGGCATTAAGTCTATGTTGAATGGATGGTTCAGGATATTTAATGTACAACCCCTAAGGATAGTGTTCAACCCAATTATTCTCCCGTCGGCTAGTTCAACGTCATAATAGTGATCTAATGCAGTCAGTGTGATATCAATTTGGGAGCTAAATGCAGTGGATACAAAACTTCTATCGGCACTAGTATTGAATAAGATAGAAGCATAGCTGTTGTTTAGAAGGAATGTACTCGTCACGACGTTGGAGTCTGGGTTTGTCCCCATATGCTCTACCGTATACACCTTGGCTGGAGCGTTGCCACCTCCAACTTGGTTACCACGATTGTTGTTGTTTTTTAGCTTTGGACATTCCCTCTTAAAATGTCCCTGAACTCCACACTCATAGCAAGTAGGCTTCTGACCCGACCCAGTGCCCTTTCTGGTTGTTAGCATTATTGGCATTTGCCGTACTCCTACATTCATGGGCAAAATGGCCAACTTTGTTGCATTTGTGGCATTTAGGAGCACATGGACCATCGTGGTAATAATTGCATTTAGCGCATAGGGGTTTAGATCCCCCGTATGGCTTCTTCTTACCCGTTCCTGCAGTGTAGGCTCGACCAGTGTTTTGCCTCTTGTTCTGTTGTTGTTGTTGTTGTTGTTGGTTCTGTGTGTTCCTTGAGGTGTCCTCAAACTTCCTTTTACTCTCTGTATGACGTTCAACAAAAGTGCGGATTTTCTTATCCATTAGCTCGGTTGTGATTTCAATTGCATCTTGCATTGTCTTTGGTTTAGACGCCACTACACTCCCATGAATCATGTCGGGAAGGCCACCGACATATTTTTCAATTTTATCAGATTCTTCGGGAAACATCCTCCCGCACAACAAAGCCAATTCCTAAAAGCGTTGGGTATAACTTGTCAAGTCAGTACCCTTCACCTTCAGATCCCAAATCTCTATTTCTAGTTTCTTGATTTCATTTCGAGGACAATATTTGTCAGTCATCATTTTCATGAGTGTTTTCCAAGGCATACCGTAAGCGGCATCATGACCAACTGTCTTGACATGAGTGTTCCACCATGTTAAAGCAACTGAATGGAGAGTGCAAGTAGCAAACTTGACTTGATTCTCAACTGTACAATTACTGATGTGGAAAACAGACTCCATTCTTTCAAACCATTAAGATAGACCGGCAACTCCTTCCGTGCCTTTGAAGTTTAATGGTTGACATTTGAGAAAGTCAGTGTAAGTACATTCACGGGCAGTTCGTTCTGTCCTTCTAACACCCATTCTCGAAATATGGCTATCATCGCCATTTGTATTTCAGTCAGCATCACGTGCTGCCAAAGCAGCAGTAACGCCTTGGTCAATCATTGCCTTCATCTAGGCATTAGTGACAGTAGTGGTGGCGGGGGTTGTGGTTGTTGTTTCTGGGTTTAACCTTGTGGTCCTTTTCTTTGGTGCCATTTTCTTCAAATCATAAGAAAATATAATACCCGTTAGATTTCATAAAATCATAACCATGACATGACATATACATAATAAGTAAAAGGAGATCATAACACACAGTAAATATACAACTTAATTGAATATTAACAATGGATAAGCTAAATCGACATTCATTTATAATAAATTCGATTACAGACGTGACATAATACAACCATTCCATATATAAATTGGAAAACATACATGAATGGTTCAGATACAAAACGATCACTGCGATTAGGTTACAAGATAAAAGAATATATACAACCTAAAGCCATACTAGCCGGGAATTACCCGTAATACTTAGTAGGCTAAACAAAATAACTAGCCATAACATGATCTATGAACTGCTACGAGTCTCCTCTGGTGCATCTGGCTGTGCAGGACCTTTAGCGGGTCCTTGCTGTCTTTGAATCTCTGTCATCTAGGTCTGTAGTGCCTTCAGCAGCTTTAGTGCCTTAATGAACTGTGCCTGTCTCATGTGGTCTGCTGCCAGTAACTCTGTAATCGCCGCCTGTCTCTTACGGTCCGCTGCCTGCAACTTTATAATCACTGCCTGCTGACCCAATACAGCAGTACGCAGTGACATAACCTCTGAACGTGCAAGATCACTAGCGTCCATGGATCATCCCTAAGCCTCTTGAGACATCCTAGCCTCTCTCTCCATAAGTAAACCTGTACGAGCATATGCACGCCTATCCCTATACAGCGTGTTGAGCCGACCAGCCATCACCTGTCGCTCAGTCTGCTCATCATCCAGTCTCACGTAAATATCATGTGTATCCTATCTGACAGTAGTGACAAAGTTGGTCATCCTCCGACCTAACTCTGTCTCATCAGTCGTTGGTGCCCCTAGCATGTCTACCAGCATCTCATCCCAAGTGTCGGTGATCCCATAACTGACCTCTCTCTCTAGATCCCATATAATCTCCCTGTCCATAGTGACAACAAAACCATAGTATGCCCTGAAACCTCCAGGAGGTCTAGCAGTGAGGGCAGGCGAGCTCTCTCCTACCTTATATCTCAGACCGAGAGTGATACCTAACCTCTTCCGAGGCGGTAAGGTAACCTCGGGTCTATCTGCTCTACGGTCAGTAGCGAGTAAATGCAAAGGTGGTGATGAAGTAGGTAGCGGTATGGGTAAGAGTGGTGGTGTCCCTGGTGGTAGGGTACCTAATGGTGGTGTATCTGCTCTGGTGTGGGAGAGTATGATATGTGGCAGTGGTGAATGGGAAGTAGATGGGGCCTCAGCTCTCAGCCGGATTATCACAGTTCTGTAGCCTAATAGATAAGTAGGACTAACAGGTAATGGTAGAGGTGATACAGGTAGTGGTGGTGAGGGAATCTGAGGTAGTGGTGATGATCATGGGGAAAGTGGTGATGGTATGGCAAGGATTCTGGTAACCTCTGCCTCATACCAAAATGGTGTAGGTGGCTCATCTCGGATCAACATCCTAGCAGTAACGTGGTAAGCAGGATGTGGTGGTGGTATGGCAGCAGACTCGTCGGTCTCAAATGGCTCCGTTTCCTCAGCTGATGGGGCCTGATCAACAGCTGGTAAAGCAACAGCTGTAGAGTTGGCAGGAGCTGGGTGCTCCTCCTCCTCATCCCCCTCAATATCAACATCATCATCCTCGTCATCATCGGATAACTCATCCTCGTCATCGCCATCATATCCTCCATCGGCAGGATAATCAGCAGGATCCTCCTCAGGGTCCTCCTCATCATCCTCCTTCGGATCCTCCTCAGGATCTGACTAAAGAACATAGACTGGTGAATCAGTAGTAGGTGAGACAGCAGCAGGTAAGGACTGCTCCTCAGCTGGGAGTACCTCATCCTCTGGTGGCATGAACTTTGGATAAACTGGATCTGGAACAAAGTCTGGTAAAGGTGGATACTCAGGACCTAGCACATAATCAGGAGATGACGAGGCCTGAAAAACAGCTACCACATATGCATTTGGATCCTTTGGCATCACGGGTGGTCCATCGACCCTCGGAGATCCGATGTCTGACAACCCTCTAAATGGACTGGATACAGCAGTGTATGTAACCGTAGAATCCTCACTGTATCTGAAAATCAAAAATACGCTTATATTGTATTTAATATAAGACTATTTTTGTAATATATATTTATACCATAACATGTATATCAATCCTAAGTGCATTTAGTCTTAACCAACTAATGCAACAAGTAGTGTATGTATATATGTCCCGTGAAAATCCCTTTATATGGATGCAATATTTGAAAACGGTTATAGTCCAGCAAAAACATTTGACCTGGTTCTCTATAACCTTGGCTCTTGATACCAATCTATAACACCCCCAAATTGGGTCGCAGCGGAATATGGGTTGGGGGTGGTACTTCATAGATCAATAACACAAGATAATATAAGAACGACCCAAAAAGTCATTTAAAACTGATACATTAGATTTAACAAAGCGTTTGTTACAAAAGCCTGAAGCTTTACTTGTTCATTGTTTCCAATATACAAAGATACTAGTTTATAGCAAATATCCCAAAATGAAATGCAACAAAATCTTCATGTACGTGACATCCAAAATATAAAACCACCAATGTATCCCTTGCACCCTGTGCTTATTGACCTCCTGAAAAACATTGCTTTAAAATGTCAACATATTGTTGAGTGAATTCATAGGTTTGTAAAAGTATAATGTAGGACCGCAAGATTCCCCATCATGATAATGCAACAGATGCAAACATCATAAAATGTAATTACGTTTCCCTAAGCTCATGACACTGAAGCTCGACATGTATGAAATGCAACATAAATAGCCAACATTGCCCGTGTTGATGTTCTAACCCGCAACATCATGTTCGACATGGTATACATTCGTTTGTACAGTGATAGCTAATCACTTGAACATGGATGTCAATCCCAATAGATCTATTCATATCATTCACGCTCACAATCCTAGTAATTGACAGTTCATGATAATGGGCTCAGACAGGGTTATCGCTACTTAGGCAAACACGTAATCGTAATGTAAAATGTCCACTTGCGTCTATTTGTAAAACATGCATATGTTTCTCACCCCAAAACTTGTAAATCATTAAAATGTAAAAAGTGGGGCTATGAACTCACCTTGAGTTATTTGATAATCACAATTACAAACAGAAATATGGCGTCACAAAGATGACGAAATGCAAAACCTATTAAACGTATGTCGGTATAAGTTACTAAGCACATTGATTAACTTAATACCATATACATTCTATATAGCAAATCACATCTATCGTGTTTGTGAAATCATATTTATAAAGTTAAAACGTTTATAAATATCTCAATAGCAAAAACGACGTGATTTCTTCGTTTTAAGCATGTTTCTTATGTTTCTTATGTTTCTTATGTCCACGCTTTCGTATTAAGACGAGTTATCAAAATATTACATTTTCATATTTTTGACCTACTGGTGAACAGTACTTTTACTGTTCATAACAGTTTATAAAATTATTTTTATAGATTTAGTTATCGTAAAACCCGTAAATGTCGTATTTTATTCGTTATAGCTCCGTTTTTAGCGATTCTTTCGAGCACGTCTTTGTTATTAAAAGTTCTATCATATTAATGGTGTTTTCAAAATGTTCATGTCTGAGATGAACAGTAACTTTTATAAAAATAGTTTTATAAAAGTATTTTTATACATTTAAGTATATAAACTCGCGTAATTCATAACTCCTTCGTTATTGATCGAAAAATTATGATTCTTATTGTTTTGGAATCCTAAAAATATGTGTGATCTGAGTAAAATAATAAACTTTATATATCAGAAGTATTTTATAACTTGTTTTTATAAAATTTCTTTTATAACGCGTTTAATTAACGTATAACTTGTAAACTACGTATCTTCCTCGTTATTAATCCGTTTTTTAAGTTTCTTACCTTTTTGGAATCGTCATGAGACGTACTATTTTATAAAAATGTTAAAAACACTGTTTTGAATTCGAATCAAAACAGCCCTTTTATATCTTTTACATAATTAATTATATACACTTGTTTTTATATACTTTTCAACTTATTAAAATACCACAAGTCTTCCACAAACATTTATTTCACATGTCATACATATTATTATGTTCATTAGTTCATACTTTGTCCAAATGTCCAAGTTAACAAGTCCTTAACAACACTTATAAATCCTAAACTTTCTTAAGTAATTTTTAATTAACTAGTTTATACATATACTTTTTACACTTAAACCAACATCGCTCGCTCACACATAATTTTATTCCTTATGACATGATATTTACAACCATATAACATGTGTAAGAGTATACAAAACCATGATTATAAGTACAAGTCCATTTTACATGTTTAAAAGTGTCCTAAATGGTGATTAACTACATAGAACTCATATATGCATAAAATGATAAATGTAAAGACATAAAGAGTTTTAGATGACCTTATGATGATGAAATATGATAACCCACAATATCTAAACCCTTGTTTAGATATAAAACCCTAGCTTTCACAACCAAGAAACCCTAATCCAATATGAAACCCTAATCTTGCTTCTCTTTTGATTAACCCTCTTAATCAACCAACCAAGCTTCCAAACCTTCTTGTATCACCTTAGATATGATCTTAGTTTACTTGTATAAGTGGTAAAATAAGTTGTATGAATTATTTGGGTGGGTTGGTTTCTTGCCGTGGCCAAATAAGAAGAAAGGAGAGAAATGGTGTTGATTTTCTTAAGTGTTTTGTGTTGTGTGTTTGATATCACTAGTATGCAAGACTTATATGTACAAGAGCTAGTCAAAGTTGCTATAACAAAGACCAAAAGTCTAAGAAACCACATGGGGGCGGCAATTGGTGAAGAAACTAGGGGTGACTAGTGATGTAAATCGCTAGTCATGATAGAAGTCTTGTTAAGCCATACTTTCACAATGCCATAGTTAAGGTTGTATGTCCTTATGTCTCCTTAGATGTAGATTAACCCATGAATTCAGGAAGGAAGTGACCTAGCTTAATATCTTGATATTTTGAGTTAATATTGTATAAATGAAAGTATTACTTGAGCTTTTATAAGTTGTAGTCTTTTATTTAGAAGTATAACTTGAAAATGGATAAGTCTTGGCTTATTTCCTTTAAGTAGGATGTCCCACTTGGTATTATGGGTAAAGTTTTATAAACTTTGAGCACTGAGAAATAATAATGGGTATTCGTTGAAGCGTAGATAAATTGTAGTGGTTCCGGGAATGCCTAAACTTAATTTATCGCGAAACGTATACACTTTACGCAACCAATAAAAATAAAATGAACAAAGTTAATAATTATACTCAATATAATTACTTAACACTTTCTTGATGTAAACATTTAATTGTTTGATGCCCGTTTACATTGAACGATAATTTTTAGCTTACGCGATTTAACTTAACGATTACGATTTAAAAGCAAACGCGTACAATACTAAAAATACATAGTGAATTTATTGACGTCGTAAATGACCCTAAAACACGGGGTGTTATAAGTTTTTCTTGTTGTATAGGTCTAACAAATTCTATCTTAGCTATAGTAGGAAAAACAGTTTTCTTTCTCTACTTTCATCTAACACCATACTTCTCAAACCATTGGGGCACAATCAGTGAGAAATTCCTAACCTCATTAGAAGTATCTTCACTGACATTCTTACTAGTCTTAGGTCCATAGCCTTCAAACTCAGATTGTTGGAACTCTTCTAGACCAGAGTTGGACAATCAAGGTCTTGGGGGTGAAAATAAACCTGTAGAGGAGGTGGAAACAAACATTATAGCTTACCAAGACCCATACCATTTATAATTTATATGTATATGGATTCCTTATTAATTTGTCTAGACTCTTAGAAGCATTATCAAAATTTTCGATTTTAAGTTGATTGCTTTCTTTTTCTTGTTTAAGCTTTTCTAACTCACTTTTAATTATACTAATTTCTGAGTCTTTATATGAGATATCTCTTTTTAGGACAACAAGTTGCTCACAAAAATAACCTCATTCTTTTTATAAAAGACAAGTTGCTCTTCTATAGATGCTAAACCTCTTTTATAATTTTCTAAATTAAACTCAAATTTGTTAAACTCTATTCTTAAATCATCAAGTTGAGTTTTAAGAGTTTCAAAGCTTTTTAGATAGGTTTTTAAACAAGTTTTATCATTATGTACCTCAGAGTCTGAAAAAGCCATAAGAACCATGTTTGTGGGGACTTCATCATCTGCCATATAGCTCCAGTTAAAACTAGCTCCATCAATAGCCAACATGGCTTTGGAAGAAGTTTCTTCTACATTTACAGTTTTTCTAGAGATGTCTTGATTCATATTCCTGCTATCTTGGTTCGAGGTCCTCTACATTCCCTTGCAAAGTGTCCCATCTTATGACAGTTGAAACACTGCACCTTTGACTTGTTATATCCAGCTGGTCACTCCCATTGATAGTGATCTTTCTACCAGTTTTCTGGAAAAACCTTCTTGTCCTCATGCTCAGCAATGCTAACTGCCACTTCAAATCCATCTCTTCTATATCATCTTCATGGATTTGTTCAAGGTCCTCATATACAAGTTGAGACCCGTTTGGTTGACTGGCCAAAAATACATAAACAGTGTCATCACTTAAGTTAGCAGTACTAACTTGAGTACTAGCAGTGCTAACTTGAGTGCTAGCAGGGCTAAACTTGAGTGTTAGTAGTACTAACTCCATAAGCAGTATTAACTTCATTAAAACTGCTAGGAGATGACACAAAAACCATGTTCTGAGAATTTAAGCTTGAGCTTGAGCTTGCAGTTCCTTTAACCTCTTGTTCAACTATCTTGAATATGTTGTAGAGATCATCAAAGCTCATTGTATCTAGATCCGGTTTATTCCTCCAGACCACAACATGAGTATTCCGTTCAGAAGGTAGACTTCTCAAAAATTTCAAATTGAGATCTTCTTATGAATTTTTCACCAGATGCCAGCTGACTTACAATCTTTAAAGCTATTTAAAAATAGAGACAAGAGACTCTGTGCTTGGAGCACTAAAGTTCTCATACATTTGCTTCGAGAGAGTCTTTTGAGTCTTCTTTGTGGCTTCATTACCACCAAATCTTGTTTGTATAACAGTAAACAACGTCTTAGCATATTTGTACTGATTAAAGGTTATTAGATGTTCATCAGGAAGTGCCATCAGTAACATACTTCTTGCCTTCATATCATTCTTCTTTTGAACCTTTTCTTCAGTAGTTACAGGACTTGGTATTAGTGTAGTTGAGGTACCATCAACATTTGTTGTTGTTTTAGCTGCAGGTTTGAATGAGTTTCCATTCTCTATGACATCTCATAGAGCATAGTCTTGTACCTAAAAGTATTGCTCAATCCTTAGCCTCCACATATCACATTCACACTGTTTGAGAGTGGACAACTTTATAGTAGTAGTGATTTGAGCAGTTTCTAGATCTATCTCTTCCTTGTGGAGTAAAGGAGAGGAAATTCTTCTTGTTAGTTTCTTCTAGATCAAAGTTTTAGAACATAAGATCTGATACCACTTGTTGATCCCGACTTAAGATCTATTTCTTAGCTTGTAAAGATTAAGTTACTTTGGATAAATCCAAAACAACTATGGTAGAAACTTTGTGAATACTAGAGAGTATGCAGAATCTACTCTTTAATATTAGAAGAATGTTGATGAAACAGTAAACTTTAAGAACAATGATATAACTAAAAAGCCCCAATTTAATTATTATGAATAATACGAGTACTATGTGTAGTACTAGGGTTTACAACCTTGAAGCTATGTATCAAAACGTGTATGACTATTGTATATTCAAAACCATAACCTAGGATCTCCTTGGAGCCATTTACAAGATAACTACAAATCTTCTATAATATTAAACTTATACATAACTTTCTAACTATATAGAATATACTCTGAATAAGTCAATACAAATCTCTTGACACATCTTTATCTCTTTAGCAGTCTTAAATCTTCATGCTACAGTCTTAAGTCCTTCAACAGTATTAAGTTAGTACTAGCACCTGGGTACTAACTCTTCTAGCAGTACTACTAGTTAAATATTGGAAGTTGTACTTGAGCAGTACTAACTCTTGACTTGGCAGTACTAAGTATGAACACATTTAATTCCCAACAGTCTCCAAGTCTTAAATGCAAATACCACTGCTCCCGCTCTAAATTATGGGTGGTATAGTTCTTCTCATGAATCTTCAGTTGTCGAGATGCATACGCAATCACCTTGCCTCTTTGCATCAATACACATCCAAATCCTTAGTTTAATAAACTACAAAGTCTTTCGATCCATCAGGCAATGACAATATTGGTGCATTACACAAATTGTCATTCAATATCTGAAAAGCTTCCTCTTGTTCCACGTCCCACTCGTACTTCTGATCCTTCTGTGTTAGTGAAGTAAGGGGTTTAGAAATCTTAGAAAAATTCATGATGAAACACCTATAGTAACCTGCCAATCCCTTAAATGATGATATACTTCAAAAGGGTTTTTATAATTCGACATCAATTTAAAATATGTCACTCAAACAAAGGACATCGTAATACAAAAAGGGATTGTAAAATACCGTAAAGACTCTAACACAATTTTATTGTTTAAGAGCGAAAGAAAGTACCAGGAACCATATAGTCAGAATAATAGTGAAGCGAACACGCACAAGAGAAATTCCTACAAAGACATTACGAACCAAAAGGGAAGAAAATGAAGACTCATTCGTACTCACGATCAAAAGAAAAACCATAGAAAAACATCGGTACTGACATGCCGCAACATATTATGAAAACCAAAGGATATATAAAGAATGGAGTAATGTTCCGCACTAATATGTTAGGAACAATTAGTGCTTAAAAGAAAATTTTGATACTCATACGAGTAATCAATGCAACGAAAGAACCAATTAAACGCACCAATATCCAAAGAAACAGATCCGAACAACCATTATCCATCAAGACACCGAATAGGAAAGATAGGACATCCGTACTAACATGGTACGAGCAAGGGATGCTAAACTTAGATTAGATATCCGAATAAAGTATTGAGCAAATGAACAAACCCAACAATCATAATAGTAGCGATAATAGGTATACGGGGTATCTGCAAGCGATAGATAGAAGGGAAACTTACTAACTACGTAACTATCCATATCCTAACCACACATAATACAACATCTTACACTACCACCTAACAAGCAAACACCGATCAATGCAATCATGGTCACAAGTCCACGCATGTGATAACTTTATAATTGCATTCTTTCATACGTGTACTTACTTCCAATACTATACATCTCAATGACAAAACACATATATATACATATACCTCCTTGCACATCTTACACGTCTCCACAAAAAAACGATGCTCCATCAAAATCTTTATTTATATAAAGATAAAATCGGAAACGACAGAAAGAAAACGAAGGTCTCGAAGTGCCCAAAAATATGCAATATCCGAAAGAAATCATCGATAGCAACGTGTCGAGGTAAAAGACGTGATAAACTTATGCTGGGCCTCGCTTGGGTTTTCCTTTGCTTTCACAAAAGTCACCCAACTCCTCGGGTCCAGGCCTACTACGAGCATCCGACAAGAGATCTGAGTCGGCCTCCTCCTCCGGCTCTTCTAACTACGCTTCATCCTTCGGTTCCTCGAGAGGCTCCTCCTCAATTGGCTCTTATTTTGACGATTCTGGTATCGAGTAGCTCGTAGGTCGAGATAAAACTCTCAGTAAAACAAGAAAACAAAACGCCTAGATAGCTAAACACATAGATCCTATTATGCAGCTATATGAAGGACTCTTAGGTTATAGTCTAGGTCAAACCACCTACTTCTCTATAACCAATGGCTCTGATACCAATTTGTCACACCCCGCCAAGGCGGAATCGCAAGGCATAACAAGATAGGCATCATCACAACACATTGATGTCAACAATAGAGAATGTCTAAAATGCATTATATTAAAAACCAAGTGTTATGACGATACCAAACACAAGAGGGGTCTTGTATTGAGGTTAATCACACATACAATACATAGATATAGAAAATAAATCCAAACTAAACATCACAACAAATTAAAATATCCGAAGTACGAAAATCTGCAAAGAAGCCTCTAGAGAAGAAGATTCCATCATGCAATTCCTAAGGTCTCTC
>BQNB010159191.1:0-14939 GCA_026074375.1 Tanacetum coccineum | reverse complement strand
CTATCATTCATATTTGGTCGTTGGTTTTTTTTGTTGGATGTTATCATGACACGTTGTGTCTTTGCATTTATTACACTATTTAGTATTCCTCTATAAAGATACCATGTGCTATGTTAATATCTTTCATGTTATGCCTCGCGTTTCCGCCTTGGCGGGGTGTGACAGATTTGAAGAGCAAGACTTTTTCAAATATTCAAGAATTATTTGACAAAGCAATGAAAAGGGTGAATACCTTTGTTGACTATAGAACTGAGTTGGTTGAAGGAAGTTCAAAGAAAGCTGATGCAGAGATAGCACAAGAGAGCAGTTCAAAGAGAGCAAGAGATGAGCTAGAATAAGAAAGTATTAAGAAGCAGAAGGTGGAAGATGATAAAGAAATAACAGAGCTTCAAAGACTAATAAAAGTTGTTCCTGATAAAGAGGAAGTAGCAATTGATGATATTCCTTTAGCAACTAAGCCTCCAAGCATTGTTGACTACAAGATCCATAAAGAAGGGAGGAAAACCTATTACTAGATAATCAGGGCTGATGGAAGTTCAAAGATGTATTTAGTCTTCAGTCATATGCTCAAAAGCTTTGACAGGGAAGATTTGGAAACCCTGTGGAAATTGGTAAAAGCTAAGCATGGATCAACAAGGCTAGAGTAAGGCTATGAGAGAGTGCTATGCGGAGATCTAAAGACAATGTTTGATCCACATGTTGAAGATCAAGTATGGAAAAATCAACAAGATTACAGAGTATTGGATTGGAAGCTATATGATTCATGTGGAGTACATTTATTGAGGAAGCAAAATGTGCACATTCATATGCTGGTAGAAAAGAGATATTCCCTTACACCTGCTACAATCACAAATATGCTAAATAGGAAGCTGCAAGCTGATCATTGGAATGAAATGTGTTATCTGCTTCTTAAGCTCATCACAAAATAACTCAAGAATCAATGAAGTGTTTGGAAGCATCCTCCTGGTGATTAATAAAGCTTTCAATGAAGAAACTTAAGATTTTAAAGAAGAATATCAAGTTTAGGGGAGGATTGTTGGGATTAAAAGTCTTCATGATGATCTTGGAGTTACTGCTGCTAAGTAAAACTTAGTGCTGTTCATTAACTCTAATGAAAAATATGCTAAGTAGTTAGTACTACTAGTGTAACTTAGTTACTACTGCTAGTGTAACCTAATACTGCTAGTGTATATTAGTACTGCTAGTATATGTTAGTACTGCTAGAGTAAAGTTAGTACTGCTGGTGAAGATTAAAGAAAATATCCTAAGTAGTTAATGCTGCTTGTACACAGTTAATGCTGCTGGTGTATAAGTTACTGCTGCTTGTTAAGAGTTAATGCTGCTGGTACAAAGTTACAACTGCTGAAAGATTACAACTGCTGGAAGATAAAGATTGCTTAAAGATCACGATTACTTATGAGATAAGGATTGTTATTTATAGAATAGATCTTTGAGAATAATCTAAGTTTTTGTAATATATTGTAAATCGACTAGGACTCCTTGGTGTATAAAAGGAGGTCCTAGGGCATAGAGTTTGATATCTAGAAATCTTTTGTTTTGATATCGTTATAGCTTCAAGGTTTTGTAACCCTAATACTAGTTAGAGTATTCGTATTAATATATTAAAGCTTTGTTTGTTAATCTGTGTGTTCATTAGAATTACTGTTCTATTGCATATTCTTCTTATTGATCAAAGATTAGATTCCGCATAATCTTTGATATATTTTACAAAGTTTCTATCATAGTTGTGTAGGATTTATCTTGCATAACTAAACCTTACACAAGCTAAGGAATTCAAGATTCATTCAAGTAAGATCAACAGATGTAAAAGGTACGGATTGTGAATCTTCCGATGAATAATTGAAATTTGCGCAGTTCATTTATGGTTCTAAATTATTGCATTCAAAAGCCATAGCCGTGAGTTCATCAAACTTGACATGGATCGTTTCCATTATCTTTTTAGTTTGGCGGTTATAGATACGAAATCCACGTGATGACTCAGAATAACCAACAAAAATACCAATGTCAGCCTTCGGTTTCATCTTCCCAAGATCATCACGATCATTCGTTGGATTGCAAAGAGATCCAAACACATGAAAGTATTGAACATTGGGTTTTCTACCGTGAATCAACTCATACGAAGTTTTATTATGCCGAGTGTGTACAATAGAGAGATTCTGAGTAAAGCAAGTAGTAGCAATGGCTTCGGCCCACAGAAATTCTGGTGCTCTAGAAAAGATAAGTATTGTTCGAGCAGCCTCAACGAGTGTTCGATTACGTCTTTTAACAACACCATTTTGTTGAGACGTTCAAGCAATTGAAGTTTTATGAACAATGCCTAACTTTGCATAAAATGCCCTTAATTTCTCATTTTTAAATTCGGTTCCATTATCAGTTCGAATCGTCAGAATTGAAGCCTTTAGATTCCATTAAACTTGATTAACAAAATCAATAATCAGATCTGGAGCCTCATCCTTGGTGCGAAGAAAATATACCCATGTGTATCGAGAATAGTCATCAACGATCATGGGAATATATTTCTTGCAATTAATACTTGCGACTCTCATTGGCCCACACAAATCCATAAGAAGTAATTGAGTTTGGATTCTGTGTTTGGAACCAACTTAGGTGGAAGTGAAGCTTTCTTGCTTTTACCCTATTCACAAGCTGAACATAAATGGTTTTTGTTGTACTTGAATTTCAGAAGCCCATCAACTAGATTGTGTGAAGTGAGTTGGTTAATGGTGCCAAAATTTAAATGAGACAACCGGCGGTGCCATAACCAATATTTTATTGATGTGGCTCTGGACATTAAGCACACTGGAGAAGAAGCCGCCATCTCAGAAATGGAGATAGTATAAAGATTTGAATCTCAAGAACCCGTAAGCTACTTCTAAATCTCCATCACATAATTGTCCAACCAAAAACAAATTGTGCCCAAGGCCTTCAACATAGTATACATGACAAATAGTGAGATTGCCTTAAACATAATCTCCATACCCTATGATCGTAGCAAAATGATCATTCCCAAAGTGGATTGTTCCCATGAATTTCTCAACGAAATTTCTTAGCAGTTGATGATTGCCAGTCATATGCTTCAAGCATCCGCTATCAACAATCCACATAACAAGCTGGATCACCTGTATTACATGAAACAAATGCAGATGGAGGAGTGGACGGTTTGGCTACCCATTTGTGAGTGGTAACCGGTGTTTTAGACTTAGATTTAACACTGGTTCTACGCTTATGCACATTAGATTGTGATTTCTTAGTTTTGCTTTTGGGTGTCCAATTAAAACCTTGTTTATATTCAAACCACTTTTGCCATTTTCTGCTTGTTGCTATTTTATTGTTCATGTAGCTGCTAAGTATCCTACTTTGACTAGATTTCAGAGATAGTGGCGACACACTAGAGACCTTATTTGTTGCTATTGGGGTTTTAGCAACATTGAATCTAGATTTTGCAACTACAGATGTAGCTCCTAAGCCCTTAGATTTTTCTGCTACGGGGGAAGTGAATAAGGCTCTCTTAACACTAGATTTCCTAGTCAAAGCATGACGTGCAACACATTTGTCATGAGAATGCAAAAATACATCAAGACCACAAGAAATACACAAAGTATTCAAACGATCATTTACAACAGTTACAGTCTTGGAATTTGTTATACATGCATTGGTTTGATAAACATTTGAAGGTTTTGTTTCACATTTATTAGAATCTAAACAAACACTATTTGTTGTCTTCCAAACATATGTAGATGAGATCTTAGTATTCTTCAAGACACTATTCTTTGATTTATTGTCCTTAGACTTAGGTCTTCTAACACTATTTGAACTGCCTACACCTATGGAATTGGAAACATTTGTGTTAGCCTTAGAATCCAGTGTGTTTATGTCTTGCTGATTGATCTTATACATTCCTCTTGCAATTACATTGGCATTGTGTTGTTGTTTTTTCTCAATTATGGGAGTAGACTATGAAGTGACTAAGTTTGGCCTATCTGAAGAAACCTTAGTGTTTGACACGTTCTTAGCATTAATTGCTGGATTTTTGTTGAACAGTGTTACACAAAGAAGGTGTCATAAGATCCCAGATTTGGCAAACTTAGTGTTCACATTTTTCCCTTTGTCAATCGTCTTAAGCTTACTCTTAAGCTCAGAAATTGTCATTAAAAGATCTTGATTTTGAGCACGAACATCAACATAATCATATGTCTTTTGATTGACATTTTCAATCATTTCATTAATTTCATTATGATGCTGAGCCTATGTTGCTTTGATTGAGTTAAAAAGCCTTTGAAATTCAAGTTTAATATTTTCTCTTTCTTTAACAGTAGACTCAACTTGATGTTTTAGCAACACGTTCTTATCATGCAATGTTGACAACTTTGCTTTCCAAGAGACATCACAAGCCATTTTCTCTTTTTGATGTTGCAATTTGAGTTCAAAAGCAATACTTTGAGCTTGTGATCTTTGAAAATCGTTTTCAAGAATTTTGATTCTTTTGAGCAAATTGGCTTGGATATCTCTGGAATCGCTTGAACTTTTCTCAAGTTCAACTTTTAACAACTCAATTTTTTCATATCATATAGATTAATATTATAAACTAAGAAATAAAAGGTTTTAAGGTAGACCTATGATGAAATGATGTTCGTTGAGAAACACATGCTAAACCGTGTTTAGCCTTAAAACCAAAAGCTTGCACTTAAGAATCCCTAGTTTTTTCTCAGGTAAACCCTAATTTGCTTCTACTTGATTATAACTTGCAAATGGTGATTCAATGGTTGGAAACACCTTAGAATGACTTATAATAGGTGTGTATAAGTGTGTATGGGTTGTATAAAAATTGCTATGGATTAGTGTTGTGGCTTGGTTCTTGCCGTAGCATGTATAGAGAAAAAGGGAGGTGATGTTTGATTTTCTAGTTAAGTGTTTAATGTATGTTTTACTTCTCTTTATGTATACATGAAAGTATGGTACAAAGCATGGTCTAGGAGTCAAAGTATGGTTCAAGTAATGGTCATGGCATGGTCTTGGTCAAGGTATGGTGTTGCCAAAATGAAGTATGGTATACATTTAAAGAAGTATGGTGCCACTTTGACCAAAATAAAGAGTTTTGTCATTTTTCAAGTATATCTTTGTATATGTTGTAATATTTTCGGCAAAATAACCATATACATGATATATTTATGTAATTTTTATGTATTGGGTATAAAAGTGGGTATTTGTTGAAGCGTAGGAAAGTTTTTGTGGTTCCGGGAGTGCCTAAACGCAATTTATCGCGAAACGTATACACTTTTCGTATCCGATAAAAATAAAGTGAACAAAGTTAATAATTATCCTTAAAATAATTATATAACCCTTGAATGATGTAAACATTTAATTGTTTGATGCCCGTTTACATTGAACGCTAATTTTTAGCTTACGCGATTTAAACTTAATTCATGAAATTACAAGCAAACGCGTACAATACTAAAAATGAATAGTACATTTATTGACGTCGTCAAAGACTTGAAAACACAGGGTGTTATAGACTTCCCCCGTTAAACGAGCCTTGTCCTCAAGGCTCACAATGCAGCACTTGACGACGGTGTGGTCTTGGCGAAGAGGTGTGGATATTTCTTTTTGAATTGGTCTTCACGCTCCCACGTGTACTCAGGACCTCTCTTGGAGTTCCATCGAACTTTGACCAATGGGATCCGACTTCTCTTCAACCGTTTAACTTCTCGGTCCACTATTTCTACCGGTTCCTCAACAAAATGAAGTTTGTCGTCCAAATTAAGTCCATCCAACGGAACGGCTAATGGTTCGTCGGCATGACACTTTTTCAGATTAGATACATGAAATGTATTATGGACTCTGCTCAATTCTTCTGGAAGTTCAAGCTTGTAAGCAACTTCTCCAACCCTTTCTATTACCTTAAAAGGTCCAACATACCTAGGGTTCAACTTCCCCCGTTTGCCAAAACGTACAACACCTTTCCAAGGGGAGACCTTAAGCATGACTTTGTCTCCAACTTGGAATTCCATTGGCTTACGTTTCAAGTCAGCGTAACTCTTCGCAATCACGAGCAGCTTGCATCTTTGCTTATCTGAATGATTTTCTCAGTGGTTCTTGGATCAGTTCTGGACCGAGTATTTGAGCTTCTCCAACTTTAGTCCAACAAACAGGTGAACGACACTTCCGACCATAAAGTGCTTCAAATGGTGCGGCCTTGATGCTAGCGTGATAGCTATTGTTGTATGAAAAAACTCGACTAAGGGCAAATGGTTAACCCAAACCCTTTCCAAAGTCGATTGCACAAGCACGCAACATATCTTCGAGAGTTTGAATGGTCTTTCTCGCTTTGCCCGTCTGTTTGTGGATGGTACGCAGTACTCATATTCCAAATTGTACAAGGCGTTCTTTTATGAGTGACCTCCAGAAATTAGTTGCGAATCTGGGTCACGATCGCAAATGATCGGACGGGTTCCCATGCTTGTGACCATCCTTTAAGTAAATTTTGCAAGTTGTATTAAAGGATCGGTCTCTCTCCATGGTGTGACAGATCGAGACTTAGTTGAGAGTATCGGTCAACGATCACCCAAATATGTATCATAGCTTGAGTCGTTTAGGGAGAAAAAAAAAAAACTTCGTTGACCAAAAATCCATGTGATGTTATCCCACTTCCATTCGGGAATCTTCGGGCATGGTACTCTAACAATCCTGTACGACTTTGATGTTCCGGCCTTTTGACCTTAGCCTGGTCAAACACTTGTTAACATTAGGTAGCTTTGTCGGCTTTCATGTTGGGGCCACCAATATAACTCTTAATGTCTGGGTACATTTTGTCAGAAACCAGGATGAATAGAGTATTTTGATTTATGGGATTCGGTGGCATGATCACGGTCCGTAAATTGAATACAAGGTAACAATAGCTTCTGCCATTGAGGCACAGGGTTCCATCCTTACGTAGGTTCCAAACTCTTTGTTCTATATATCCTTCTGGAATTTGCATTTCCAACCACATCCCCCAACGTTCTTCACTCTTATTGTTCTCGGGTTTTTGGCTTTCGGTCCTGTGCATTTAAGATTGTTTGGGAAGGTCCATAACTAATAGTCTTAACCAAATGCTCGAATCTTAGCGGCTTGGTTCTCGTTCTTTCCTGCTTAAAGCATCTGCAACGACATTTGCTTTCCCCGGGTGATAACGAATATCGCAATCGTAATCACTTAGCAACTCTAACCATCGTCGTTGCCTCATGTTCAACTCTTTTTGATCTAAAATGTGTTGCAAAAACTCTTGGTGATCGTGTGAAACACCGTGACCTTAGTCTACATTTATAAATAAATGTCTCCATATCTTGAGAGCGAACACTACTGCACCAAGTTCTAAATCATGAGTCGTATAGTTCTTCTCATGAATCTTCAACTGGCGTGATGCATAAGAAATCACTTTTTCTCTCTGCATCAATACAGCGCCCAAGCCCTTCTTCGAAGCGTCGCAGTATGCGATGAAATCTTCGCTTCCCTCAGGTAATGCAAGGATTGGGTGCACTGCACAATTTTGTTTCAACGTTGAAAAGTTTGCTTCTTGGTTTATGCCCTTAAACTTGACATTCTTGTGAGTAAGCTTGGTCATGGTTGGCGCCTCTTCGAAAACCCTTCATGAATCTTCGTAATACCAGCAACCTAGAATTGTCGAATCTACGTTGGTTGACTTAAGAGAGGCCCAATCCTTAATGGATTCATCTTGCTGGATTTCCACTATGAATTCCTTCACTATCGATCACATGACCGAGGAATTGTACTTTGGGAATCCAAAATTCGCACTTGGAAAATTTTGCATACAACTCCTCTTTCTTCAACAATTCCAATATTATCTTCAGATGCTCTTTGTGCTCTTGCTTATTCTTCGAATATATCAGAATGTCGTCAATAAAGACAATCACAAATTTATCCAGGTATGGTTTGCAAACCCGATTCATAAGGTCCATGAATACGGCAGGTGCGTTTGTCAAACCAAACGGCATAACTTGGAATTCGTAATGGCCGTAACGAGTTCTGAAGGCAGTCTTCGGAATGTCTTCTTCTCGAACCCTCAATTGGTGATAACCTGATCTTAAGTCAATCTTCGAGTAGACACTCGACCCTTGGAGCTGATCAAATAGGTCATCAATTCTTGGGAGCGGATAACGGTTCTTCACCGTTAATTTATTCAGTTCTCGGTAATCAATGCACATCCGAAAATGATCCAGTCTTTATCTTGACAAACAAGGAACGGAGCTCCCAAAGGTGAGGAATGGGTCTTATCAAGCCTTTAGTCGCGACAGTTCTTTCAGTTGCTCAGATAACTCTTTCATTTCGGAAGGCGCCAATCGATAAGGTGCTCGTGCTACTGGTGCAGCAACAGGTACCAAATCAATTTGAAAAATCCACTTGTCGTGTCGAGGAAGACCCCGGTTAAGTCCTCAGGAATTACTTCGGGGAAAGTCTTGAACAATTGGTACGTCCTCATGTCGCTTTCTCCTCGATTGGTCTTCAACCCTCTTTCTTAGTAATATGTGCCAAAAAGATAGGAAATCCTTTTTCCATGTACTTCTGCGCTTTTGTGCACGAAATGATGTTTAATCGTGTCACATTTCCCTGGGTACTTCCATCACCGTGTATGGTTAAGGTTTTATTTCTCCAGGGGATGCGAACAATCTTCTTAGCACAGTCGATAACGGCACTGTATTTTGACAACCAGTCCATGCCAATTATGACGTCGAAACTACCCATCTCTACCGGCATTAGGTTGATGTTGAACGGATGGTTCCGAAGGTTTAACGTACAACCCATTAATATAGTATTTACTCCAATTATCCTACCGTCAGCTAGCTCAACGTTGTAACCATGATCTAGTGTATTGGGGACGATATCAAGCAGGGTACTAAATGCAGTAGATACGAAACTCCTATCGGCACCAGTATCAAATAAGATGTAAGCATAACGGTTGTTTAGAAGGAACGTACCCGCAACGACGTTGTCTGGGTTTGCCCCCGCATTTCCAACCGCATACACCTTCGCTGGAGCCCTGTCATTCCCAGCTTGATTACCACAATCATTGTTGTTCAGTTTTGGGCAGTTTCTTTTAAAGTGGCCTTGAGCTCCGCACTCAAAGCAACCATTGCCCTGCTGATTATTGTTGTTGTTGTTACGGTTGTTGTTGTTGTTGTTGTTGTTGTTGTTGTTGTTGTTGTGGTTGTTGTTGTTGTTGCGGTTGTTGTTAGCAGGCCGTATCCTACAGTCCCTGGCCAGATGGCCAACCCTATTGCAGTTATTGCACCTAGGTGGACAAGGACCTTCATGATTGTAATTACACTTGGAACATAGAGGCTTAGACCCGGCGTATGATTTCCTTTCACTGTTGCCTGCGGTGTAGGCCTGGCCTGTATTCTGCCTCTTAACCTGTTGGTTTTGATTGTTCCTGGAAAAATCATCATTCTTTCTTTTCCTTTCTGCCTGACGTTCAGCATAGGCATGAGTCTTATCCTCCATCAACTCAGTTGTAAACTCAATAACTTCTTGCATGGTCTTTGATTTTGATGCCTTTACACTGCCAAGTATCATATCGGGCAATCCACCGATATACTTTTCAATCTTGTCTACCTCTTCTGGGAACATTCTGGAACACATCAAAGCTAGTTGCTGAAATCGTCGACTATAGGCCACCACATCGGTGCCCTTGACCTTAAGATTCCACATCTCAGTCTCAATCTTCTTGATCTCACCCCTTGGGCAGTATTTATCAGTCATCATTTTCTTCAGTGCTGCCCATGTCATGGCATGAGCTGCTTCAGTAGTAGTGGTCTTAACATGGGCATTCCACCATGTAAGAGCATCATCTTGCAGAGTGCAAGTCGCGAATTTGACTTGGCTAGTTACTGGGCAATTGCTAATGCTAAACACCGATTCCATCTTCTCAAACCATCGAGTGAGTCCGACGACTCCCTCAGTGCCTTTGAAGTCCAAAGGTTTGCATTTCAAGAATTCAGAGTAAGAGCATTCGCGAGCAGTTTGGGCTGGCCTTGGTCCTGAACCATTGCTATTGTAGCCATTCCTAGCCCTGCTTGCTTCTGCTTCAGCCATTGCAGCAGCAACTCCTTGGTCAATTAAGGCCTGAAGTTGTGTCTGAGTAACAGTTGTGGTTGTTTCATTTGGAGTTGGTGTGACAGGTGGGGCTCGGGTTGCTCTTGTGGTTCTTTTTGGTGCCATTTTCTTCAATCATAAGAAAATACAATACCCGTTAGATTTCAATACAACCATAACGTGACGTAACATATGCATCATAAATAAAATAAGATCACATCACATAGTGAAATATACAACCAACACACGATCGACATAACATAATACATCCATTCCATATATAATCTGGAAATATACATGATCTGTTTGGTACAAAATGCTTCCCTATCGCTAGGTTACAAAATGAAAATCAACATAAAGCCCTACTAGCCGGGAGTTACCCGTAATACTTAGTAGGCTATACAGGATAGCTAATCGGAAACAAAAGATCTATCGCTGCTTAGCTGGGAGTACCATCAAACTTAAAGACTGCATAGTAGATACAATCGTAACCAAAGTCTAGGAACTGCTACCAGTGTCCTCCAATGTGTCAACGATGCTTCCAGCCTCCAGGCCTGGTAGCATATATACTGAACACAGATATCTGCAGCTGACGCTGCCACACTCGTGGCGATGTGCATCAGTCTCTAATACTATAACTCGTGCCTCTAATGCCCTGCAGTGGGCTTCAGACCTAGTTAAGTCCTGACGGGTCTGAATACTCTCTTGCTCGTAAGCAAGTCTCTCTCTCCTCAATACCTCAATCTCAGCTCTCACAGCTGCAACGATCTTTTTCTGTTATTATATATCCTATCTGTGTTCTGGGCATCGTGATGTCATGTACAAAACTCCGAAATCTCTCTAGTGCAAAACTTCTAACCTGGTAAGCTGACCTTCTGTTGACAAACTCTAATGGCTGGTCATAATCCTCCTCCCACCCCCAGTATCTAGGAGTCTGGTTCTCTAACATCATCATCATCGTTGTCATCATCAGATGACTTATTATCATAATTGTCTCATCCGTTGGCAGGATGGTCAGCAGGATCCTCCTCAGGGTCCTCCTTATCCTCTTCCGGATTGGAGTCAGCAATGTGACCTGGTGATAGGGCTGTAGGTGAGGCATCAGCAGATACAGGTTGATCCTTCATTGGTCCCTCTAGCTCCTTATCAGAAGTTTACTGGAATCTCTATGGCTCAGAACTAATATAAACAGACGTGTAGGTAACCGTCGATGATGAAAACATAACTGCTTGCAACGAGCAGAACTCAACTTATATAAATATATTATATAAGGTTGGTATGATAAATATGAATATGCGCTCATGACATAAATGAATGATGGTAAGGTATCATATTCGATAGCTTAATGTTTAGGTAGCGCTTAGGACCTACGAGCTTATCGTACTACCTTGCCTAAAGAAATATTCCCCTATTTATATAAATAACTCTTATATAAATAATTGCAGAGTTGCGCGAAAGAATGCAAACTCATCTTTGTATATATACAATATACCCTCATAGTAATATACGTACTATAATATAAACACGTATATCAATTATGAATGCATCTAGTCCCACTAATGCAATCAACTAGTGTGTCATGTAAGCATCTAGTAAAACTAACTAATGCAAACAACTAGTGTGTGTCCCATAAAAACCCTTTTTATGAATGCAATGTTTGAAAATGGTTATAGTCCAGCAAAAACATTTTGACCTGGTTCTCTATAACCTTGGCTCTTGATACCAATCTGTAACACCCCCAAATTGGGTCGCAGCGGAATAAGGGTCCGGGGCGTGTTACTTCAAGATCAATAGCACAAGATATATAAGAACGACACAAAAAGTCGTTTAAAATGATACATTGGATTTAATTGAAAGACTTAATACAAAAGCATATAGCTTTACTTGTTCATTGTTGAATATTACAAAAGTTGACAATACATTTCCCCAAATATGATGCACCTAAATCTTTAAGCGTGCAATCCAAAATATAACCCAATGCATCCTTGGCATCCCATGCCTATTGATCTCCTGAAAACATTGCTTAAAAACGTCAACAAAATTGTTGGTGAATTCATAGGTTTGATAAAATCATAATGTGTAGGACCGCAAGACTTTTTAGTGATAATGCAACACATGCAGATCTCACAAAACTAGATTACATTTACACTAAGCTCATGACACTGAAGCTCGACAGTCTTGTTCGCATAATATTGCTACTCAGCCCGTGATGATGTTCTAACCCGAAACATCTAAAATTCGACATGTTATATCGTTCGTTCCCGGTGATAGCAAGTCACCCGAACGGGGAGGTCGTTTCCCGAATAGATCTATTAAATAACATTCGCGCTCACATAATGTAATTCCCAACTACATCTATGCAATTGACAGTTCATGATAATGGGCTTAACTGGGTTATCGCTACTTAGGCAAACATGTAATCAATACTTGCGTCCAATTTGTAAAACAAAGCATGTTTCCACCCCAAATAATAGTAAATCAGTAAAACTTGTAAAAAGTGTGGGGCTATGAACTCACCTTGAGTTCAGATAATCCAAATATCGCAGATAAAGCGTCACGTAAAAGATCGAATGCAACCTAAATTATCATAGGTCGAATAAGTACCGAGTACTTGAATATAATCTTATAGTTGGGCTATCATAATTAAAGAGGTCATGACATGACGCTCGAGGAGTTAGGACACTTTAAATCGTAAATCCAACAACTCGTCGAAACGCCATCCGAAGAGGCCTCATTATGAAACTCCCTAGTAATATAGTACTTTGATTAATCGCGCATTATATTTCTATATAGCACATTCACCAACTATGATTTTGGTCTAAGATTACTTTTAATAAGAAAAACGTTTTTAGTTACCGTTTTAGTATAACTAGCTTAACTTTTGCGTTTTAGCCCGATTTTGACGGTTATTATGGGCCCATTTATCGTATTAGACGAGTTATTCATAATTTGACATATTTTTAATATTTTGACCATCTGGTGAACAGGAACTTTTACTGTTCACATCAAGATAGTGTTTTATTATAAATGTATTTGTCGTCGTAAAAACCGTTATATGTCGTTTTTATTCGTTATAGCTCGTTTTTAATGATTCTTTCGGTGAAGGGGGGGACGTTCACGTTTTTGAAAAGTTCTATAATTTTATGAGGTTTACAAAAATATAACTTTCTGTCATGAATAGTAACTTTTATAAAAATAGTTTTATAGAAGTATTAATTGTCGTAAACTCGCGAAATTCATAACTCGTTCGTTATTAATTGAAAAATTACGATTCTTATCATTTTGGAATCCTAAAAATATGTATTATTTATTAAAAATATCAACCTAGCTGTTTGATATAAAAGTTTTATAAAGTCATTTTTATAAACTCAGTTAATATTAACGTATAACTCGTTTTTAACGTAACTTTTTCGTTATTAATCCGTTTAACAAGTTTCTTACCTTTTCGGAATCGTCGTGATTTGTATTATTTTATAAAAACATAAAATCCCCTGTTTGGAATTCGAAAACCTACTGTCCCAAAATGATCTTTTATATAATTTATTTATATAATATGTTTTATATACTTTTCAACCTCACTATTTATCACAAGTCTTTTATAACTATATATATTATATGTTATACATATAATAATGTCCATATGTTCATATTTGTCCAAGATCATCAAGATCACAAGTTATTAACTTTACATGAAATCATAACTTTCTTAATTAACTTTTATTTACAAGTTTATATATGAACTTTTTATGCTTAAACCGAGATTGTACAAGACTTATATATCATTTATTTTATGATATTACCAACATCATAATATGTAAGAAAGTGTACAAAATCATAATCACAAGAAAAATTATATTTTTCATGTTCAAAAGTATTCCTAATGGTGATTTCACTATATAGCACATCATAAACATAAAAACTCATAAACTAAAAGCATAAAGGTTTAAAATAGACCTTATGATGTATGATGATGATGAGAAACAAATGCTAAACCCGTGTTTAGACTAGAAACCAAAGCTTGCACTTAAGAAAACCCTTATTTTCTTAAGAAAACCCTAATCTTGCTTTTCTTGATTAATACTTGGAAAAGGTTAGCCAATGCTTGGGATCACCTTAGAATACCTTAGAATGGATGTGTATAGGAGTGTATGGGTTGTAGAAAAATTGCTATGGATTTGATAGAGTGCTTGCTTATTGCCGTAGCAATATAGAGGACAAAAGGGAGGTTTTGTTGATTTTTCACTAAGTGTTTTACTTGCATATTTTCTCTCATCACTAGATATATGTATATAAGGTATAGATTTAGTCAAAGAACATGTTATGGTCATAGGAATGGCTCATGGTCTTAGGGATGGTCATGGGTATGGTCCTTAGTCAAATAAACAAGTATGGTGTTGCATTAATGAAGTAAGGTGTATATTTGACCAAAATGTAAGAGTTTTTCTTATATTTCTTGTATACATGGCCAAAATTTCGGCATATATAAGATATACATGATATATTTTGTACACTTTACGTATCCGATAAAAATAAAATGAACAAAGTTAATAATTATCCTTAAAATAATTATATAACCCTTGCTTGATGTAAACATTTAATTGTTTGATGCCCGATTACATTGAACGCTAATTTTTGACGTACGCGATTTGACTTAACGTTTATGATTTAAAGCAAATGCGTACAACACAAAAGGTACATTGCGGATTTATCAACGTCGTCAATGACTTAAAAACACAGGGTGTTATAATGTAGACTTCCATAGTATGGCGGGGGCTGACATGCGTCGAAACATGTACTCTGTGTGGTTGCTACACGACGTATCAACTGAA
>BQNB010159190.1:0-14939 GCA_026074375.1 Tanacetum coccineum | reverse complement strand
TAATAAGTATAATAACATGTTTAAAATAGACCTCATAGTTTCAGAAATTACAAAATAAGTCCTTATACTTTTAAAATCACAATCGGCTAACAAATAAATCACTAAAACCCTAATTAAATTTTTCCCAATCACAACCACAATTATTACCCAATAACTAGCATTTATTGCACCTGGAAAAATTATCAAAACCCTAACCCTAATTTATTTTATCATTTTTCTTTCCTTTTTCCTTTTATTCGAAAATCGGCAAACCAAGAAAAATCCCCAATAATTATTCGAATCCTTCCTAAATTTTTCCAACAATTTATCTGAGTCATATATGATATAAAAAACCTTAGAAAAATATAAAATCAATTGTACAAATAATTTTTATGCCGATTTCATAATTAGCTAAAAATTAGGGTTTCGAACATGTTTTAATTTATAAAATCAATATAACATGCATGATAATTTTTCTTAAGCATAGAACGAATTAATATGATGAAAAATGAGGTACAAAAATACCTTTGATGATCCTTGGTGATTTTTCGAATTATTGAACCCGGTTGTGATTTACGAACCCAAAACAAATACCACAATCGAACCAAGCCTTAAACAATCTTTCCAATATTTTTCCCACCTTCCTTGACCTTCTAAACACCCTAGAAAAATCGTGCTTGCCCTGGAAAAATTTCTTATGCCGCCTCTTGATTTTATTAGGGTTTCGGTGTTATTGTTTTAAGGAATTATCAAATGAAATGTATATAAAAGATATACTAGGGAATTATGCCGAGTCATATGGGCTTTCAAATAGCTCAAATCTGATTTTAATAATTAGCCAAATTTATTTTATCATTATCTTAATTTATTTTGATTTAATTTGCAATATATAAATAAATAAGTATACTTAATTTCGGCATAAATATATATATATACATAATTAAATACACTTAATTTCGCATAACATTAGAATAACAAAATTATTAATTATTTTTCCTATATAATTAAAGTATGTTTTAATATTACATAAATACATAATTGTCACATGTTTATTTGTCATAATTCTAACATTTAAATCAGTTTTTTATTTAAGCTTTTATGGAATTTTCTTGCATTAGGGGTATTTTGGTAATTTTACACTTGTTGAGATTTTTAGGTTTTACATGGGTCATTTGGTGGATTTTGACAAGCACTTGTTAGTTGATTCAAGTTGTTTTCAAAAGGTCTTAAAAGCTAGATTTGAGTGTTTATAAGTTTTCTACTTAGGTTTTCAATTTTTGTTCAAAAGAATTTTTCATATAGCTCATTTGATTAAGCTGTCAAAACCTGTTTTGAAGTGTTGTGTTAGATTTGTTTTTAGTATTTCAATGCAGTAGAGTAGTAGGGTTTAAGTGTGCATTGTTGTTTTTGCCTTTGGTCCAAATCTGTCAAAAAGAAATATTGCTAAGGTTTTGAGAGTTTGAAGATAAGCTTTTTCAAAGGCAAATTGTGGCTTATCAATTATTCCAAACTGCTTATTGATTGTTGAAATATGTTCTTTGATGGTCATATTAAATCTTTATTAGGACTTAAGTCAAAAGCTTTTTGTTTTGGTACTTAATTTTTAAGCGCAAATTTGTATTTTTTCAAAACCAAGCCCGCACCAGGGGATTTTTGCTTATTTAATTTGCTTTTTCAGAACTTATTTGAGGATCAAATTGTTTGTTTATTGTTTCTAGTTGATTATTGGTGTCAGAAGTTTAAGTATAAGCAAGTTTGAGGTCTGGCTTATCCATTAAGCCATTGAAAAAGCCCCTCAAAAAGTGCCCCCTTGCTGTTTGTATGCAGTTTTTGGCTTAAGTGAAATTTGGCTATATTTTGCACTTTATCACTGCTTATTCTCCTATCTATTAGGTTAGTATAGCTTATTAGGTTAGTTTAAGTCAATTTTAGCTTATTTCCTTTAGAGTAGAGCTTATTTGAGCTTATTTGTTATTTAGCTTAAAAATTCTAAGTGTTTTAGCTTTTTAAGTATTCTACTTTCTTTAGCTTTATATAGTTGCTTATTTTTGATCATTCATGCTTATTAGGGGTAGTTAGGTATCTTTTATAGCTTATTTGTCATTTTCATTAGCTTATTTGATCATAAAAAGCTTAACAATAGATCCATTTAGCCTTTATATATAAGCAACTGTCACCCTTATAGACTTACTTGTTGTGCGTTTATTGGTGAATATATAAAAATAGTTCTTTTCAAATTGCTTATTTTTTTTATCTTAAAAAGTTGACAAAAAAAATTAGCACAAATAAACACATTGGATAGGTGGGAAGCCCCGTGAGCAAAAAAAGACTCGAACGCCGAAGACCTCTAACCACATCAACCAAGTGTTTTAACCCACACACTCAACCATTGTGCTAAAATAGCTCATCCGTCATTCTTTGCACTTGTTATTGTTTTATTACCTTTTTAGCCCATTAAGCTTATAAGCAACGTTTTTGATTTTAACAGCTTATTTTGATAAGCTGTTTTGCCTAGCTTATTTTTCTTAGGATTGTCATAGTTTAAGCAAGTTTTCAGAATTTTTTTAGATTTTTTATAAAACGTTAAGTATTTTTTATATTTAATTTTCCTTTAAATCGTTTTTAATTCATTAAAAATTATAAAAAAGTAAAAAAAATATAATTCTTTGTTAGAAAATTTTCTTTTAACATTTAGATTTGCTTTCGTAGGGTTAAAATTGCAAAATTTCGTTTTTTAAAGAACGGGATTCCCGTTCACATTTTTAGTGTTTTCAAGCCCTAATCACCTTCGTTTTTGGTATAGTTTTCTTTGTCCTAGCTTTTTAGTTAATTTAGACTTATAAAAACCAAAAATATCAATTTAGGACTTAATTTTGTTAATTTAGAGTTTTTAGGTCCCATTTTGGATTCCCGATTTGCGTTTTTAGTTAAAATTTACTTTCCCGTATTGATTTCTCGTAGTTAGGTTTAATTGTTCCTTTATTTGCTCACTACTAGGATTTTAGAAAACAAATCATCTTCGAACCAATTCAAGTCATTGTCCAAATAACAAACAAGGTCTCAATTTCATAAATCTTTGGGAAAACGACCCGGTAATCACTTACCGGTTTCTTACGTGTGATATTTTTGTGTAGAAATTGCTACTAATCTTTGTCCTCAAGGATTTTTAGTAAAGTTCTTTTTACTGTGATATTATTACGTATTAAAATGAACGATCATGGATGTACACCTTTATAGATCCATGATTGGTTCTTTAATGTACTGGACTGCTTCTAGGCCTGATATTATGTTTGCAGTCTCTGCTTGCTCAAGATTTCAGGTAACTCTAAAGACCTCCCATCTTAATGTTGTGAAGAGAATCTTTAGGTACCTCAAAGGCAAACCCAAACTGGGCCTTTGGTATCCTAGAGTGTCATCATTTGACCTAGAAGCCTACTCAGATAGTGACTATGCTGGAGCAAATCTTGACAGGAAATCCACAACAGGAGGTTGTCAATTTCTTGTCAGGAGACTTATTTCATGGCAATGCAAGAAGCAAACAATTATGGCTACTTTTACTACAGAGGCAGAATATGTTGCTACTGCAAATTACTGTGGACAAGTTTTGTGGATTCAAAATCAAATGTTAGACTATGGGTTCAATTTTATGAACAAAAAGATCTACATTGATAATGAGAGTACTATATGCATCGTAAAGAATCCAGTATTTCACTCCAAAACAAAGCATATTGCAATTAGGCACCACTTCATTAGGGATGCGTATGAAAAGAAACTTATCCAGGTGCTAAAGATTCACAGTGATGACAATGTAGCTGATCTTTTAACCAAAGCTTTTGATGTTAGCAGGTTCAACTTCTTGATTGTTAACATTGGAATGATCAATCAATAGGCTGCATTAGTTAAGGGGAGGCACTATGATTTGTTGTACAGTTTGTATGAAATACTTTAAGCATAGGGATTTTGACCATAGCGATGAATTTCATGGAGTTATTTGGGTTTTAAAGAGTCATTGGAAAGAGATATAGATGGTACTGAAGACCTCTTATTAGCAGACTTGCTCATTCTTTGGGTGACAAAAATTAGTACCGATAGTGCAAAGTTAGTACCGATGGACAAAGATAGTACCGCCATAAAGCCGTTGAAGAACATACCGCCAAGGGTCTAAAGTGTAAATAGTAACGGTTTCTTTGATCTTGGATTTGTTCAACCTATATAAACCCATCTCAATTGCAAAATTTGCTCACGTAATCTCTCTTAATCACTCTCTTCTAACAAACCCTAATCTGCTCATCACCTAGGCCTACTTCAACAAGATCAGTATTTACTTTGAGACCTCTTCCTAAGATTGATCTAAAAGCTAAAGGCAAAGGGAGGATTGAAGAGGAAGATGAATCTGATACTGAATCAGAAGATATTACTGAAGCTGGAAAGAAATTTAAACAGCTTGCTAATGATGAAGAGGTGGCCAGAAAGGTTCAAGAGGAGTGGGAAGCTGAAGAGGAGAAGAAAAGGTTGGCTGAGGAAGAAGCTACAAAGGATGCACTCTCTAATGAATATGATGTCATTCAGGCAAGACTTAATGCTGACAAGATACTTGCTAAAAAGCTTCAAGAGGAAGAGAGAGAGATGTATACTATTGAGCAAAGAGCCAAATTTCTTCATGACATCATTGCTGCCCAAAGAAGATTTCTTGCTCAACAAAGATCTGAAGCTATCAGAAATAAACCTCCTTCAAGAAATCAGCTTAGGAACCAAATGATGACATATTTGAAGCATGTTAGAGGCAAGAGGCATTCTGATCTGAAGACCAAGAGTTTTGAAGAAATACAAGTTTTGTATGAAAAGATAAAAAGGTCTGATGATAGCTTCATTGCTATTGGTTCTGCTGAAGATGAAAAAGTGATCAAGGAGATGAATGAACAAGCTGCTGATGCTTCTAAGAAGAGAGTAAAGAAAGATGACAGTGTCAAGGGAGAAATTAAAGAAGAAGAAGGAACTAGAAAAAGAAACCTTGGCACAAGGAAGAAGATGAAGTCTAAGAAAAGAAAGTTCACTTCTAAAGATGATGAAGAGCTAAGATTGTGTTTAAGTATAGCTCCTGATGAGGATAAGGATGTGGATTATGAGATACTTGACAAGAAGTATCCTATCATAGAATGGAGATCTGAGTATCTTACAACCAAACCACAGTATGATGAGACTGAGGAGGTAGAAGATGTTTATCTTAATGTGGTGATTAGAAGTAATAGACAAAGAAGATACTTCAGTACTTTGATGGCAGTGCTCTCCATACTTGATAGAGATGACATTTGTGCTATATATCAACTTGTGATGAACAGATACCAAGATGAGACACCTGAGGGATTTGACAAAATACTTTGGGGAGATTTGATAATCATGTTCAATCAAAGTGATAGTGATGAATTTTGGAATGCACAGCAAAATTGGAAGATAGTGAGCTGGAAGCTACATAGTTCTTCAAGGGTACACACTATAATGACTGATGAAGGATTAGTCATTCATATGTTTGTAGAAGATAAGTATCCTTTGAAAAAGGAAGTGCTGTCACAATTGATAGAGTTAAAGTTAGAAACTGAAGAAGACAGTACTATGGCTTTGGAACTGATTAGATTTGTCAAGAAGCAGATTGCAGAGTTAGAACCTAAAGACTCTGATGGAGATGAGGAGGATCCTTAAGTGTTGGTTCTAAGACCACACAACAAATGGTCATCAGTTCACCATGCTTAACAGGCATAAGAACTGGCTAGTCCATAAGCAAACGGCTTATGGTAAAGACTTCTCAAATCCGTTTATGGTTGACAATTTACCAAAAATTATATGGTTCTTAACTCACCTTGCTTCACAGTAAAGAGTTGGCTAGTCCAGGATTAAACAGTTCCTGGTAAAGACATCTCAAATCTGTTGATAGCTGATAGTTTGCTAAAAACTATATGGTTATCAATGCACCATGTTATGGCAATGAAGCATTGACTAGTTGGGGAAAACCTAGGTTTTTTCCAAAAGTATACTGGCTTTTGTAAAGACAAATCAAATCTGTTGATAGTTGATAGTTTACTCAAAACTATAAGGTTATCAATTCACCTTGTTGTTTACAATGAAGCATTGCTATCCTAGGAGCAAACGGCTATGGTAAGGAATATCACATCGTATAATGATGGTAGTTTGCCAAAAAACTACAAAGCCAACTTAGTTGGATGTTGATGTTGCTGTTGCTGATGAGATGGATAGGCTAAAGATGGTCAAAATTATCAAGTCAAGATCAGATTTGTCAGAGTGTTTTGGGATACCTTCTCCAAGATTTCAAGAAAGAAGTAAACTAAAGAAAACATGAAGTTATAACAAGTACAACAATTCCTGTTTAGGGGAGGATTGTTGTAATTTATGCATTCTGAATTAGTACGCTCAGTTAATTATTGCTTTGTATCCGCTAGTTGTAATTAGTACTAACAGTATAAAGTGTTAAGTATTGATCAGTTAGTTAGTACCGTTAGTAAAAAACAGTTAGTACCGTTTGTGAGATATGCATGAGATATCTTAGGAAAGGATATGCATGATCTGTGTATGCATTTTGTAAAGCCCATTAGGGTTTCCTTAGTCTATAAATAGAACCCTAGGCATAGTTAGTAGATATGTTCTTACACAATCACTAGAGATGAATAGTAATATAGTTTGTATCTATAACCAGCAGTATTCAAGGTTTATATAAAAGTTCTTTTGTGTATTAAATATTGTTCTTCTTAGCATTATTGATTAGATTTCACATAATCAATAGTGTTTACTCAGTGTTTCATTATTATTGCTTTAGAATTATCTAAAGGAGCAAACTCTTTGCAAGCTGAAGGTTAAGATCTATTCAATAAAATGATCCGACACTGACTAAGTTGACTCAGAAAGATAAGAAATACGAATGGGGAAAAGAAGAAAAAGGAGCTTTTCAAACATTAAAGCAAAAGTGGTGTAGTGCACCGATCTTAGCATTGCCCAAAGCAACGAAAGATTTCGTGGTGTATTGTGATGCATCACTTAAGGGTTATGAAGCCGTGTTGATGCAAAAGAGAAGGTGATAACGTATGCTTCTAGACAATTGAAAGTCCATGAAGAGAATTACACTACTCATGATTTGGAATTAGGAGCCGTTGTTTTTGCTCTTATGTTATGGAGACATTATTTGTATGGAACGAAGTGTGTAGTTTTCACCGATCACAATAGCCTAAAATATATTTTGAATAAAAAAGAGTTGAACTTGAGACAACAAAGATGGATTGAGTTGTTGAGTGATTATGATTGTGAAATTCGGTATCATCCTGGAAATTGAATGTTGTGGCTGACACCTTGAGTCACAAGGAAAGAATTAAGTCATTGCGTGTTCAAGCTTTAATGATGACTATTCATAATGATTTACCGAAGCAAATTCATGAAGCTCAAAAGGAAAAGGAAAGAAAATTTAGGGAGATTGATTAAGCAAATAATTCTGAGTTTCGGCCCTGAGGAACGGGTTGTTTTTGGAAATCTGTTGGTTGGCCGGGCGATTCGGTAGACTAAGGGATTTAGTTATACATGAGTCGCATAAGTCCAAGTATTCTATCCATCTGGGATCAGACAAGATGTATCAAGATTTGAAGTTGTTGTACTGGTGGCCGAATATGAAAGCTGATATCGCCACGTATGTTAGTAAGTGTCTGACTTGTGCGAAGGTTAAGGCCGAGCATCAGAAACCGTCTGGATTGCTGCAACAACCTGAGATTCCAGTTTGGAAGTGGGAAAGGATTACTATGGATTTTGTGAGTGGATTGCCAAGAACGCCGAGTGGGTATGATACGATTTGGGTTATTGTCGACCGACTGACCAAATCAGCTCATTTCTTGCCAATGAAGAAAACGGATAGTATGGAGAAGCTCACGCGACTTTACTTGAAAGAAATTGTGTGTAGGCATGGTGTTCCTGTTTTGATTATTTCGGACCGAGATAGCCATTTTACGTCTAATTTCTGGAGATCGCTTCAGGAAGCGTTGGGGACGAATTTGGATATGAGTACCGCTTACCACCCTCAAACGGATGGTCAAAGCGAAAGGACAATACAAACGCTTGAAGATATGTTGCGTGCCTGCGTGATTGATTTTGGAAGTAGTTGGGATCGCCATTTGCCATTGGTCGAGTTCTCATATAACAATAGTTATCACGCAAGTATTAAGGCTGCACCATATGAAGCCTTGTACGGAAGGAAATGTAGATCACCTGTATGCTGGAGTGAGGTTGGGGATAGCCAACTCACCGGTCCAGAGTTAATCCGTGATACGACCGAGAAGATTGTCCAAATTAAGAACCGTTTGTTGACTGCTCGTAGTCGCCAGAAGAGTTACGCAGATAAGAGGGCTAAGCCGTTAGAATTTGAAGTTGGTGATATGGTACTGCTCAAGGTATCGCCATGGAAGGGCGTTGTGCGTTTTGGAAAGCGCGGAAAGCTAAGTCCACGTTACATTGGGCCATTCAAGATTCTAGCTAGAGTTGGTCCTGTAGCTTACACGTTGGAGTTGCCTGAAGAGTTGAAAGGGATTCATAGTACTTTTCATGTTTCGAATCTTAAGAAGTGTCTAGCGGAAGGCGATATTGTTGTTCCGATGGATGAGATTCAACTTGATGATAAGTTGCACATGATTGAAGAACCTGTGGAGATTGTTGATAGAGAGGTTAAGCGACTTAAGCAAAGTCGGATACCTATTGTTAAAGTTCATTGGGATTCGCAAAGAGGTCCAGAATTTACTTGGTAATATGAGGACCAGATTAAGAAAAAGTACCCTCATCTCTTTACAAGTAAGGACGAAGCGAAGAAAGCGGGTAAGTCAAGCTGAGCACCGAGACGACGCTCCTTAAAGGAGGGGAGAATGTAACAACCCGAGTTTCAGGTCAACGTTTATTCTGAGCTACGATAATTATCATGACTTTCTTATATGCTAAGAAAAATTTATATTGTTGCTCCGAGAGCGTGATTATGCTATTTTCGTATTTTACGGCGTTTTTCCGAGTTTTTGTAAAAACCGTGTTTAAATGTTGTGTTTTACATGGTTTATCATTTTATTAAAAGTTTTAAAGAAAAAATTAGTGGGACGGATTTAAAATATTTACTAACATGGTGTGACCCGAGACTTTGGCCGATTTTAAATAAAAGAAATAATGCTTTGTACTAGCTTTAAAAGAACTTAAGAATAGAAGGACTAGAATTGCTAAAGTATCAAAGATGTTTTCTATAAATAGGACACCAAATATCACTTATAACATTTTTATAAAAAAAAAAAAACTCTCCTCCCTCTCTTGCTCCTTGTTCGACCGACCAAGACACAAATACTACCACCACCACTTTAATTTTAAAATGCAATACAATCAATTTATACCATCTTAATCATTGTTTTAAGAGCTACAAATTCCACTATAGAAACCTCACATGCATTAAGTTTTGAAGAAGTTAGATTTTAGGTCAAGTTCTTATGATTTTGATCTTAAAGGGGTGTTTAGATTGGTTAGATTTTTGTTATTTTGGTGTTAGTTGGTTGAAAAAGGGTTTGGTTTGGTTTATTTAGGTTCGTCCGTACGGTTCAACAAAGGGGAAACCAAATTGATTTTTGTTCTAGCTTTGTGAGTATTCTAGTTATGTTTTTGTGTTGATTAATTAGATGTTATTGCATGTATATGATTATTGCTAGATGATTCAAGTACGGAAAGTACTGAAAGCGTGTTTTGTTATTGACTAAAGTTGGATGGTTTTGGTATAATTATATAGACTAGTTAAGCGTATTTTGATAGTCGGATTATGTCAAAAAAGTCATTTTATTGGGTTTTGGGTTGACTTTGTTTGACTAGAAAGTTTGACTTGACCGTGGCATGTCGAGAAATTTTTGAAATCTATTTTAGGCTTTTGAAAATGATAAAGGATGTTCTAAGGTCCGTTTTGATATAAGGTGGGCCTTGTAACTCTTAAAAACGAACGTTTTACGGCCGAATCAAGTTTGGTTATTTTTGGGGTAAAAAGTCAACTACGAAGTTTGACTTTTGAAAATCAAACTTGGGTTATACTTTTTGAATATAGATTATAATGAGCATATAAAAAAAAACCCCAATAAAAAAAAAATAAATAAAAAGAAAAAACAAACAAAACAAAAAAAAAAAAAAAAAAAAAAAAAAAGGGTTCGTAATGTTAGTTAAATTAAGATGAAATGCTAAGTTGGGATTATATTATCCTTACATTCGACAAGCTTTCTAAAAATAGAAACTTTATGGTAAACGTTATGTTATTGTTAAGTGCGTCAAAGTGAATTGTTTTGCGTCGCACTTGGAGATTATAGTAATACGATTGTTATACATAATAAATGTTATTGTATTTATATCTAGTATATATTTATATCTATTTTTATTATATATATATATATATATACAAACTATATCATTTAATATACTATTAGTCACATACCGCCATATATGTATTATATAGGTCACGGTTAAGACGTGAAGCTTATTGTGCTTGTTGATTGATTGATTTGGATCTTTTTGCTTAAGGTGAGTTCATAGCCTCGCTTTTGAACTATTTTAAATGTTTTTAACCCGCCAGGGGGATACATGTTTGTTTTATAAAATCGAACACATATGATTTACGGTGTGTTAGACCCGATATGAGATTGTTTCCGCATAAGTTGCTATTGTCGAAGTCCCTTAATTCATGAACCGTCAATCACCTATAATGGGTGAACGCTAATGCATTAAATAGATCTATTGGGTTTGACAGCCCTGTCCGGGGTTTGAATCCTTGTGAACACCCTCTCAAACGGACATTTTGTTATTAGAAATATAGAAGGTATATGACAATAATACCTAGTTTGGGGCACTTAAACATATGAAATGCCATATGTATTGCTAACATTCGGTGTCATGAGCTTAATGCGCGAAAGAAAAGAAGTTGATATACATTTCATTTGTTGCTTTGTTTTCCCGAGAACTAATTATGTGTTCAAAGATCTTTACTTATTGATTACTTTAAACTCTATGAATTTCAGTAGGACTTTTTCCTAAGGCCTAAACACATCTATTCGTTACGTTAAAGAAAAGTGGTTCCTATACTTTGCATTCGTTAATTAGATGTTGGTGTGTTTATTCAGTGCATGTATTATTATTATGAGCGTGGCATATCATTCTTAAGACTTAGGTAGGACTTTTTTCCTAAGGCCTAAACACATTATTTCTAATCACAATTAAAGAATCACGGCATAAAGCATCTTTATTTGATGATTATAAACTATCTTGGTATTAAAGAATGGTGATCTGTTAAACCCTATCTCATAGTGAATTTACCTACGTACTACTTAACGACGATTTATACACTATTAGTCCACTAACTTAATTCTTTTCAATTAATTAGAACGTATGTTGAATTCTAAGGGTCACCTACCAGTCCAACTAAGCTCACAATCTAAAGGCAAAGACAGGTCGTTAATTATGATCCTATTGGTCTAGATGTATAAATTACTATATAAAGAGCTATCCCGACATCTAGATTACTTGGTCCGTATCATTAGATCCAATTGAATGATATGTCACATATTAAAGCACATAAACAAGTAAAAAATTGATAAACATAAACAAGCATACAACGATAAATTAAGCAACCGTGATATAAACAAAACCAAACATTTAGATCTCCATAATAATGGCTAATACCCGAAGGTATTAGCCTTCAAACATCATAATTAATACAAGAGTAATGGCTTAGCCAAGGTAAACTAACCGAGTTAACGAATGATATCAAAAACTGAACGATTATTGTAACACCCAACCTAACATACATTGGGTTGCGCAACAGAAATTATCAATTTGGATGTTACTAAATAGCACCATTTACTAAGATAATAGAAAACGACCCAAATGAGACATTTATCAAACATGTGTTCTATTACTAATCAGAGATAAAATGCGTTTAGGTCCCCACAGAAGCACAACCACCGTCTATTACAATCATTGAAAGATAATTGTTTCACTTAAAAGACATTGTTTTAACACAACTTAAGACATTGTTTTGAAAGACCAAAACACACAAGTAGTCTCTCCATAAAATCCATCACACGCATGACACGTCCATGCCATCGTTTCCTTCAACCTTAGTTACCTGGGATAAAACATGTTTAAAATGTCAACAACAAAGTTAAGTGAAATTCATAGAGTTTTAAATAATCATTAAGCAATAATCTTTGAACTGAACTTCCTCATTAATATCTTCTTGCCATTAACTAGGGCATGTAACTGAACTTCCTCATTAATAGTATTGGCCTTGACAATAAACCAGAACTGTTCGATACACAAAGTATATATAGTGGGAATAACGGTTAAAGCATACTTTATAGGGTGTACATTAAAAAAATCCACTATTTGTTTAAACCCATCACTTTCTTTGGGTTTAGATAAAAATGCGACCATATTGTGAGTATCTGCAAACTTTAGATTCGCCATTTGTGTTAGGTATTGATAATGGATGATAAAATTAAGTTAGGGTTTATAGTTAGAGAGTATTTAAAAGATTAAAATCGATTAAATGATTGATTGAAACCCTTAATAGAAGTATTTATGAAAATACCTCAACAACATTAACTTAGAACCAGCAGTAGTAACCCAGCAGTAGTAAGTTTTATGTCTAGCAGCATTAACTTAGAACCAGCATTAGTAAGTTATGCCTAGCAGCATTAACTTTGAGTCACCAGTATTAACTCCACTTCCATTCCAAAAAGATTTTCCATTATCAATCTAACACTTTTCTTTGCTTTTCCTACAAAATGTTAGCCTAAAAACCAAGAAAACACAAGCCATAGCAATTTTCATAATTATCACAGTATTAATTATACCTAACAGTATTAAGTATAACTAACAGTAGTAACTCAGTAGTATTAAGTATAACCAGCAGTACTAATTATACTTTAACAGCATAAACTTTTAATGACATGAATAACAGTACTAATGTTGATCCCAATGAATAGATCTTTAACTCCTTAGCTTGATGTAAGGTTTAGTATCCTTGGATAAATCCAAAGGTACTAAGAATGAAACTTTGAGAGTATGATATAAACTATGCGGAATCTAGTTTATACCACTAAGAAGAATAACAGTAATGAATGTTTAATACACAAAAATATAACCAAAACAATAAGCTCCAATATATTAATACGCTCTTTGATAGTGTTAGGGTTTACAACCTTGAAGCTATGGATACTATGAAAGACTTATATGATGTGTACCTAATGCCATAACCTAGGATCTCCTTTTATACACCAAGGAGTCCTTTACAAGATAACTATGAATCTTCTAAAACATTAAGCTTATACACATATCTTTCTAAATATATAGAATATACACAAGATAACTAATACATATACACAAGATAACTAATACATATACATAAGAATATACACAAGATAACTAATACATATATTTTAACACGTCTTTACATCTCTTCACACATCTTTATCTTCATGCAGTCTTCAATCTTAATCAGCAATATAAATCCCTTTAGCAGTGTTAAGTTAGTACTAGCAGTACTAACTTATACCTAGCAGTACTAACATTCTTCTAGCAGTACTAACTGGTTTATACTGCCAGTTATGACTTAAGCAGTACTAATACTTTGACTTCATAGTACTAAGTCTAATGAGTTTAATTCTCAATAATCCTCCCCTAAACTTGTGATTTACCTTCAAATCATCAAGTTTCTTGAATTAGAAACCTTGCCTTCTAAGAGGATTCTTTCAAACATATTAGTGTCTTAGATTGTTTACTAGAATGAAGATTTTCTTTAAAAGCTCATTGGCCATCTCTGAAGACTCATCCACTTGAAGTTTATTTGCCAACATTACAATCATAAGTGCTCTTGTTATTGGATAATCTTTTTTAACTAGCATGAAGATGTCATGACCTCTTTTGGTAGACACATGGTGAACACCACATGTATCATACAATCTCCATTTCAATAGATCATGTATATATCTCTGAAGCTTCCATAGTGTATCATCATCATCTGGTTTAAATAACTTCTTTAGTTCAACCCATAATACCTTCTCTTTATCAACTGTAGGCTTTGTTGATCTGAACCTCTTCTTAACTAAATCACAAAGCTTCTCTAGGTCATCTCTATCAAATCTCTTTAGCATATCTTCAAAAATCTGATAGACTTCTGTATGGTTTCCTACTCTGATAATTCTCTAGTACCTTCTTGATCTTTAGTAAAAATCTCCCAGTCTATGATTGGATATTTGACTTGTAGAGCTTCAATATAAACTTCTTCTACTGGAACTATCACTAATAGTTTCTGTAGTTCTTCTTCTGATACTTCTTTTTCTTTTTTTGTAAATTGTTCTTTACCTGACCTTGAAGCTTCTCTAATCTTTTGTCTTTTAGCAGGTTCTTCTAAAACTTCTTGACCTGCTCTTTTTAGTCTCTGAACTTCTAACTCAGAATCCATAGGCACAAGAGAGTGTACCCTCCTCATAGTAGTTTCAAAGATCTCTTTAACCTCCTCAAATGAAAGAGACTTTAACTGCTTAATTGAGTAACCTCCTTCTTAGTTCTTGATGTAGTTTGACATGTAAGTTCTTTATTGAGCTTAAGTCATTGGCTTGTTCCTCTTAGCTTTAGCTCTTTGTTGAGCAAAGAACCTCTTTCTTTGATTATTTAAATCTACAAGCATCTTTGCTTGATCAACTTCACTATACTTTTCCCTTTCTTTTGCTTGTAGTTTTTGAGTTAGCTCTTTATTAGCTTCAACTCTTGCTCTAATATTCTCCCATTCATCCTCCATAAAACCCTGAGCTGCTTGATATACTTTAGCCATTCTCTGTCTTCCTATAGTATTAATTTCTTCTTGTAGCCTTAGAGCTATTTTTGAATCCTTGGCAATCCTCTGGCTTTCTTCT
>BQNB010159189.1:0-14939 GCA_026074375.1 Tanacetum coccineum | reverse complement strand
GTTTGTAATCTAGTAATACTAGTCAGTAGAATTAATTCTGACAGGTTATCTTTCTTTTAGTAGTTATTAGAATATTATAGATCAAGTAGAAATAGTGTTTTCGAATTATTTTGTAGTACGTTTTGTGTATGGCTTAAGAATTTCAGGTTATACTTGGATTGCATGGAGGATTGGAGCGTGGCTTAAAGTTGCACTGAAGTTGTGAAAAAGTTAATTCTGGTATTGTCATTATTAATTCTGGCAGTTCACTAGTTAATACTGGTAAGCTTATTGTTAATTCTGACAATATATTGTTAATACTGGTTGACCAGACTTGAGTCTGGTAGGCCAATATTAATATTGGTAACTAGTCGTTAGTACTGTTTGGTCTTACAACTTTGACTTTTCTCTAAATATAACCGTTAGAGCAAATTGCAGGGATATTTAAGCGGATAATGATACAAAATTGGATATTTACTGTTTTATCTCACCTATAATAGTTTTCTTCATTAAAAAGAGCCTATTTTCTCGGAGGGATAATTGAAATTCATTATTTTTCGCATATAAAGTCAATTAGCAGTTCCAATCAGTACTAAGTTACCAAAACGCGTCAAACCCTGTTGATAATCACCAAGAATCACAACCGTTCTACTACAATGGCTTTCGTACTTAAGCATAATCAGGTGGGATTTCTTACTTAAGCATAATCAGGTGGGATTTCTTAAGAAACTTGAAGGAAGTGAAGGTTTTGAGCAGATAGTTGATTTTCTTAAAGGCACTCACATCAGGTATGCCTTGGAACATAATCCTACTATCTATGTTTCAGTAATCAAACAGTTTTGGCAGACTGTCACTGTCATAACACTTGATAATGGGGAATTAGAATTAAAAGCCATAATTGATACCCATGAATACATAATTTCCGAATCATCTGTTAGAAATAAACTTAAACTCGCAGATGAAAATGGCATCACTGAGTTCACTAATGCTGAAATTTTTGAGGGGATGGCTAATTTGGGGTATCCAATAGATAATACTTTTACATTTTGGAAAAAGCATTTTACCCCTAATTAGAAATTTATGGTCCACCACATTCTACATTGTATAAGTGGAGGATGGGATCAGTTTGGTAGCTGCGCTAATCTGTCTATCTACTGGAAGAACTTATAATTTTTCTAAAATGATTTTTGAAGCAATGGTGGCCAATGTAACAAGTCAGAAAAAGTTTCTAATGTATCCCAGATTTTTATCAATGATTTTGGAAGCTAAACCTGTTAACACAAATCTTTATTTAGCTTATCAATTGACTAAAAAGATTTTTAGGAACATGAATAGAGGGTTTGCTGGGGTAAATAGACCATTGTTAGCTAACATGATTGCAGGACATGATGACAACCAAGGTGAACCACAAGAAGGGCCTGTTGAATCACAACCCCTACCAAATGCATTGGTATCCTCTACCTCTCAACCTACAACTGAACCCTACCCTGATCAAGAATTAGAAACTAAGACTGAACTACATGGCTCATCATCTAATTTTGTTCACACTCCTCCTACCCAAGTTGAGACAGATTCACATGAACTTAAATCCATATCACCCGAACCTATGGAACACAGCTATGACCAACCATAACCTTCACATGTACAACAACCAGCTTCTCCTGAACCACAACCAACATCACCTCCTAAGACCTCACCACTTCAAGGTCCTACTTCAACTTATGTTGAGGCTACAAGAATCAATGTAGCTAGTTTGCTGCACCTAGTACCTCAATTAGTTACTAGGATTGATAATTTGGAGAAAGAACTGAAGGAGCATAAACAGACCACAGCTGCTGTTATAGTGAAATTAGTAACGAAGGTTAAAAAGCTAGAAACAAGGGTTAAGTATAGGAATCTACCAACTAGGAAGATGGTTCTAAGTGACTCAGAGAGTGAAGATGCTGCTAATTCTTCCAAATAGGGGAGGAATTTAGGAGAAGAAGATGTATTTGAAACTCCTAAGGGCAAAGATTCAAGGGAGGCAGACATTAGTCCAAGTGGTTTACAGGTTGCTGAGACCTTAGTGCATGTAGCTTCTTAAAAGACTAAGACTTATACTAGGAGAGTTAATTCTGGTCTCAAGAAGAAATTGGATGTAGGAGTTAGTTCTAGTGATAGAAAATTTAAGTCTGCTAGTGAGGAGATTAAGTCTGGTTTCACAAATATTAGTTCTGGTGAAGTTAGAGTCAGCCAAAGAAAAGGAAAGGAAGTACTTGAAGAACAACCACAGCCTAAAAGATCAAAGAAACAAATTAGAGAAGAGGAAGCCAGCTTAGCAAAGATTGCAAGAATCCAAGCTCAAGAGGCAGCTCAAATTGAAAGAAAAGGTGAACTTCAAAGATTAGATGCATTGGCTACTAAAAGATTGAATGATGAGTTTGAGATGTCTGAACAACAAAGAAAAAGAGCTACTGAGGTTCAACAACAAGCTCAATATTATACAGAAGGAGATTGGGAGTTAATCAGAGCAAGGATGGAAGCAAGCATAGAATTAAGAAAAAGTGTTTTTAGTACTAATATTGATGCTGAGGAATGCTGAATCAAAGGGATTCAGTGTTTGTGAATTTTAGAGCAATGCTGCATCATATCTCAATAGATGATTTAGTTGATTTGTATAAAATTGTGTTGCAAAAGACTACTGCTTATGGTCCTGAAGAAGATTTGGAGAGAGCATTTGCTGAAAATCTTAGGATTATGTTTGATCCACCTCAAAGTGAAGATATTGTGTGGAGTTTACCTATGCACATTCCTATAGTGAACTGGAGATATTATGATTCATGTAATGTTCTTTGTTTGAACTTACATAACACAACAGCCATTTATATGTTGGTTGAAAGGTCATATCCCTTGTCAGAAGAAGTGTGCAGAATGATGCTTAAGAAGAAGTTGTTTGCTCAAAATACTGAAGTTAAGAAAAAGTTGGTAAAATCGATTGAGAAGAAAGCTGGGATTGAAGCTTAAGTGTTTGAAAGAATTATCAGCATATCTATGGAAATTGATAAGTTGAAGATCTAGAATGGAGATGAGGAGATAACACTTGGTGGAGGTGCTTTAGCACTTACACAACAAATGGTTATCAGTCCACCATGTCTTACAGACATAAGGACTGACTAGTCTAGGAGCAAACGACTCTTGGTAAAGACTTGTCAAATCCGTTTTATGGTTGACAACTTGCCAATAAGTTGTATGGTTTTCAACTCACCATATCTGTTTAAGTGAAGAGTTGGCTAGCCCACAAGTTTATAGATTATGGTAAAGGATATGGAAAAACCATAACTAGTCCATGAGGTTATGGCTTATGGTAAAGACAAATTGCAAATCCATATTAGATGGTTGACACTTTACCAAAAAGTGGATGGTACATCAACTCACCAAGTTTCATGTACAAAGAGTTTATATGGTACTGAATCCACCATGGAATTTACCTTTTCTAGGTGCCTAAGGATTGACTAGCCCTGAGCAAACGGCTACAGGTAAAGGCATATCAAATCCGTTTATGGCTGTAATGGTTTTCCAAAAACCATATGGTATTCAACTCACTAATGTTTCACATACTAAGAGTTGAAATGGTTTTCAGTCAACCATGGACATGCACCTTTCTGGTAGCCAAAGGACTGACTACTCCAGAGTTAATGGCTAACTGGTAAAGAGACATCAAATCTATTAAATTTTCAATGATTTACCTCTTACAAGAGTTAACACACCTGGAAGTGATAAGAATAGTCTAAAACTTTATGATTTGATGTACATATAGTCAATGTTGCTGCTTATTCAAGTGTTGCTGAAGAGATATGACTTGTTGCTGTGAAGTGCAAAGGTTTGTGTGAAAGAGAAGAGATTGGAGTTTAGTAAAGCAACCAGTTCTAAAAATGAGTAGGAGAAAGTTAAAGGCTAGAAAAGGGATTGGTTTGCATACTTCTATAGAACCTGAATCTGGAGAAGTTGATGTTACATCCTCAAAGATTATGAAATGGAAGATTCTTAGACATGGAGGTAAAGGTTATTGTCACCTCATCAGAGCAAATCAAAGGGATTCAGTGTTTGTGAATTTTGGAGCAATGCTGCATAATATCTCAAGAGATAATTTAGTTGATTTGTATAAAATTGTGTTGCAAAAGACTACTGCTTATGGTCCTGAAGAAGATTTGGAGAGAGCATTTGCTGAAAATCTTAGGATTATGTTTGATCCACCACAAAGTGAAGATACTGTGTGGAGTTTACCTATGCACATTCCTATAGTGAACTGGAGATATTATGATTCATGTAATGTTCATTGTTTAAACTTACATAACACAACAACCATTTATATGTTGGCTGAAAGGTCATATCCCTTGTCAGAAGAAGTATGCAGAATGATGCTTAAGAAGAAGTTGTTTGCTCAAAATACTAAAGTTAAGAAAAAGCTGGTAAAATCGATTGAGAAGAAAGCTGAGATTGAAGCTTAAGTGTTTGAAAGAATTATCAGCATATCTATGGAAATTGATAAGTTGAAGATCTAGAATGGAGATAACATTTGGTGGAGGTGCTATGCACTAACACAACAAATGGTTATCAGTCCACCATGTCTTACAGACATAAGGATTGACTAGTCCAGGAGCAAACGGCTACAGGTAAAGGCATCTCAAATCCATTCATGGCTGTAATGGTTTGCCAAAAACCATATGGTACTCAACTCACCAATGTTTCACATACTAAGAGTTGAAATGGTTTTCAGTCAACCATGGACATGCACCTTTCTGGTGGCCAAAGGACTGACTACTCCAGAGTTAATGGCTAACTAGTAAAGAGACACCAAATCCATTAAATTTTCAATGATTCACCTCTTACAGGAGTTAACACACCTGGAAGTGATGAGAATAATCTGAAACTTTATGATTTGATGTACATATAGTCAATATAGCTGTTTAAGTGTCGCTGATATAAAGTGTTGCTGACGAGTTATGAAGATTAGTTGCTGCAAAGATTAAATAGAGATGATACAAGTGTACCTGTTTCAAAAAGATGCTGCAAAGAACAAGGAGCTGCAAGTAATTAAAGAAAATCAAATGTGATAGTTCTAAATATTTTAAAAGACAAAGTTTACAACAATTTTTAGAAGATCAAAGATGAAGGTTGTTATCGCATGTATTTAATCCATTACACAACTATGTTCTATACCAAGATGCTAGAAAGTAAGAAATCTTAGAGAGAGAAAGTAGAGAGAGAAACAATTAGATTAGAGAGAAGTGGTGAGTTACAAGTGAAGTGAAATGTAACCAACACCCTTCACCAAGTGTGGTGAAGGGATTTTATACCCTAGCCTTCTAGTTGGCTCATGGGCTTTCTTAACGGGCCGGGCTTGGCTAAACTTGGGCTTTGAGCCCGAAACACGAACAATATTAGATTACAATCCAAGCCCGTTGAACCCGACTAGCCTATTACAATACAAGACCTAGTTTGACTTTCTAAGACCGATAACATTCTTGTTTGACTTAATATAATTAAGGCTAACAATCTCCCCCAATGTTGAGGTCTCTTTCTTCAAACTGTAAGTCTGGTAGTATTAGTTGTTCTTGCAAGTACATATGTATGTCTGGCAGTACTAAAGATAGTAAGTAGTCTGGCAGTACTATAGTTAGTACTGGTCGTGTTTAGTTAAGTATGTTTATGTAACAGAATAGTGATAATAGTTATCTTAGAGATATCTTAGGAGTATATCTTTAGAAAGGATATGCATTATCCTTTCACACGTTTGTAAAGCCTTATTAGGTTTTCTTGGTGTATAATAGGACCTACGCATAGTGTTTGAGATATTACTAACCTAATAAATCAATAGCATATACGAAGTTAGTTTTACAATTGTTATTCTTTTATACTTGTTTAAGTTTACGCATTAGCACCATAGTAATATAGTCATTATCTCTCTTATAGTTGATTTATGATTTATGAAAGTTAGCTATTGGTTACAAATGGCTACTCAGGATCCAAGCTTTCGGACTACACAGAATAAGATCCTAAGCGATAGATGACAATTAAGCTTAAAGAAAGGACAAATAAGCATTATCTAATGAGCTATTCAGATAAGCAGATTTAACAAGCTTAAGAATAGTTTTAACTTTAAAATGATTAAATCACACAAAAACTCAAATCAAACTTTATTTAAATCTTAAAACCACACATAATAAGCTATAATAGACTAATGAACACAGAATAAGCAATAATAAGCAGTTCTAAGCAGAATAAGCAAACTACAATACCAGTATAGAAAATGAGCTATAAAAGAAAATTGAAGAGTACATTTTTGTCCCAGCTAAACAAGGACTGAAATGCTCTCTAGAACTTATTCTACTAGCTCTAGCTTATCAGAGATAAGCTAGTAAACCCATAAGCCCATCCAAAATTGGCTTATCATCCATTAAGCTCAAAACCATACCAATTTGTTCAACCTGGACAAGGATCCAAATAAGCATGTGCAAGCTTATTTGAGCTTATATTTGCTTAAGTGATAGTTTTAGCTTATTAGAAGCTTATTTAACCAATTTTAAACATATTTTAGCAAAGTTAAGCAATAGATTAAAAATTGTAAATTAAATTGGAATCATAATGAAACTTAAATTTTATTAATTCATAAAAGTTTACAATACTTGAAAAAGAAAATACAACTTAAGAACAATAAGCTAAAACTAGACAAAAAGCTTGAAAAATTAGATGATCTGCTGTGTGTGAGGCTTCCTCTATTTATAGTGGGTGAGTGAAGCTTCTAGGTACATGAGACACTCCCCACTGCATACATCCTAGCCCTTGATTCCTCATCCATTTATATGAGCCCTTGATATCATTCCACGCATCATTGGCTAATGATTGGCCTTGGGATTGCCAACTTGGCATGCCAAAATCGTCATCGCATACGTCATGTGTCAGGGTGGCATGCTTCTAGAAGCTCAATGGTGTGGGTGAATGGGGATTTACCCTGTGTAAGTGTTTATGGTGAAACGAGGGAGGGAAAAATTATAGGGGATGTACAGTGAATTTGACCGAGAGTTATAAGGGTTGACCTGGGTAACGGGTTAAAAAGGGATTCGGCTTGGGTTATGAGTTTGGTCCAGGTTTTAAGTTATACGTTTAATGGGTTAACGGTAGTTAAGATTAAGGACTAATGGTGTAATTTCTTTGGACTAACAGTGCAATTGGTTTGGACTAACGGTGCAATTGTTTAAAGGTTTCTATTAATAGGTTTAAATGGGATCGGTTTTAGGTTAATTACTTAAGATAAATTCGCCTTTAGCTTCGATTTCTTGTATTCTTTCTATTTCCTGTCGGTTTTGTCATTTTGCTTCAACTTTTTTTTTATCCTTTTGTGCAATATCCGTTACCTGCAAGACACAATTTACAATATAAACGAATACAATGCAATGCTTTTTTCTATATTTATTGGTCATTATTGGTCTTTTTAGCTCGTTTAATTAGGTAAAAGGTATGTGTATTTAAGCACATACTAGACACTAATAGAGGCTGCTAGGACTATGCTAGATAATCTAAAATTGCCAACAAGTTTCTGGGCTAAAGCAGTTAATACGATTGTTATGTCAAAATAGGGTGTTAGTTATCAAGCCTCACAACAAGACCCCTTATGAACTTTTTCTAGGTAAAAAACATGTTAAGCTTCATGAGACCATTTAGGTGTCCTGTTACAATCCTTAATACCATAGATCACCTAGGTAAATTTGATGGAAAGGCTGATGAAGGGTTCTTTGTAGGATACTCTACTAATAGCAAAGCATTTGGAGTATTCAACAGTAGAACTAGGATAGTAGAAGAGAACCTGCATGTATAATTTAGTGAAAATACATCTAATATTACAAGAAGTGGAATATTTAGCTTTTGATATAGATGCACTAACAATTCTATGAACTATAAGATCAATTGTTACAGGGATAACAGTCTAATGGTAATGCAGGTACAATGATGTGATGATGCCGATAAAGCTAGAATGGAGGACAGTACATGAGCAAAGATAACATTCTACTACAATGTGGTCTCTGAATCTCACTATTCTCTCAGAATTTTAAAGATTTCCTGATGCTAGATTCAAACCATCAGGGGAGGAGGAAAAGAAGGATGCTGAAGATCCAGGGAATGAAAGTGGAAATCCAAACTGCAGGAAGATAGTGAGGTTAAGTCAGAGGAGGCAAGAATATTCTAAGAGAAGGAGATATCTATTAACAGCATATTAATTTTCATCTCTGCTCTGTGATGGAAATTAGCACTAACCAATGTTATGTGTTAGTTCAACTGTTAATGTTGCTGTCACAGAAGTTAATGTTGTTGATCCAAAAATAAGCATTAAACTTCAAAAATCTAAAATTGCCTGAATGGAAAATTGTTTATTCAGATTGATGATGATGATTTTGGTGCAGAGGCATGACATGTAAAGTGGTTTATTAGTTCAGTTCAGCACACTCAAACAAGAAGAATGACAATGAGGAAGTTGAAAGAACAATGGTTCTATTTAGTTTAGTTCAGCAAAGACAAACCATAAAACACTTTTAAATTTTTTTGTTTGCTTATTTTTATCACAAGAAGAACCCAAGAAGGTAATCCAAGCATTGAAGGATCCAAGTTGGATAGAAGCTATGCGGGATGAGCTTCTATAATTCAAATTACAAAAGGTTTGGACCTTGGTGGACCTTGATGGATTTACCTAATGGCAAAAGGGCCATTGGTACTAAATGGGTGTACAGGAACAAGAAGGATGAAAGAGGTATTATGATAAAAAAACAAAGCAAGGTTGGTTGCTTAAGGGTACATACAAGAAGAAAGGATTGACTATAATGAGGTCTTTGCCCCTATTGCCAGAATTGAAGCAATCCGGTTATTCTTAGCCTATGCCTTATTTAAAGACTTTGTGGTGTACCAGATGGATGTCAATAGTGCTTTTCTTTATGGTAAGATTGAAGAGGAAGTCTATGTTTGTCAACCACCAGGATATGAAAACTACACACAAAAGACCTAGACTTTCCTGATAGGCAGTATACAAAGTAGAAAAAAAAAAGAAAAAAAAAAAAAATGGAACTTTATGGACTACATTTAAGTCCTAGAGCTTGGTATGAAAACAGTGTCAACTTATTTATTGAACAATGGGTTTTAGAGAGAAAGATAGACAACGACTTTATTTATCTAAACGGGACAAAAGGTGGTATTCTGTTTGTTAAGTACTATGTAGATGATATCATTTTTGGTTCTACAAAGAAGAAGATGTGTACTGAATTTGAGAAAATGATGCATAAGAAGTTTCAAATGAGCTCTATGGGTGAACTCACATTCTTCCTAGGACTGCAAGTGAAGCAGAAGGAAGATGGGATTTTTATAAGCCAAGACAAGTATGTGACTGAGATTTTGAAGAAATTTGGCTTTAGTGATGTCAAAACAGCAAGCACACCTATGGAAACCCATAAGCCTTTGCTCAAAGATGCAGATGGTGAAGATGTAGATGAACACTTGTATAGATCCATGATTGGATCATTGATGTATCTAACTTCTTCAAGGCCTGATATTATGTTTGCAGTATGTGCTTGTGCAAGATTCCAAGTCAATCCTAAAGTTTTACATCTTCATGCTATGAAAAGAATTTTTAGATATCTTAAAGGTCAACCTAAATTAGGCCTTTGGTATCCTAAGGATTCACCTTTTGATTTGGTGGCATTTACTGACAGTAACTATGCAGGAGCAAGCTTAAATAGGAAGTCCATAATAGGAGGTTGTCAATTCCTAGGGTGCAGATTGATTTCATAGTAATGCAAGAAGCAGACTGTGGTCGCTAATTCCACAACTGAAGCTGAGTATATAGCTGCTTCCAATTGCTGTGGACAGGTGCTTTGGATACAAAATCAAATGCTTGATTATGGATATAAATTTATGCACACAAAGATCTATATTGATAATGAGAGCACATTATGCATAGTGAAGAACCATGTTTTTTACTTAAAGATAGAGCACATTGAAATTAGACATCACTTTATCAGAGATTCCAATAAGAAGAAGCTTATTCAGATGATCAAGATTTACACAGATCAGAATGTTTTAGATTTGCTCCCAAAAGCATTTGATGTTAGCAGATTTCAATATCTAATTGCAAGTATTGGAATGCTTAACCTCTGAAGTATTGATTAAGGGGAAGTTCATTGTGTTAATATGCAGCGGATTATACACAAATGATGGTTGAAATGGAATGCAAAAGCTGCTAAGTATGGAATTGGGGTTAAAACTGGTAACTCAAGAGTTAATGCTGCTGGGCATTACTTAGTACTGCTAGGCATTACTTAGTACTGTTGGGCAAAAGTTAGTGCTGACAGGCTAACTTACTACTGCTAGGTTACCGTTAGAGTTACAAATTCTGAGGGTATTTTTGGTCTATAAAACGGATACTTCGCTTATAGGTTTCCTTTATTACCTATTTAAGCGTATTCGATCACACCATAATCATTCTTAATCATTCTAATACTCTTAATTCATAAACCCTAATTCAATTTCATTGCTGATTCTAAAAAATTCGACATCTATGGCTGGATTAAATTTTGCTGACTCACATAACATGGTTGCTTATTTAGAAAAATCCACAGAGAATGCTGATTATGTTGAGATAGTAGACTTCCTGAATGCTAACCCCATAAGGTATGCCTTGACAGTTAGTCTTACTATTTATGTTTCTTGTATTGAACAGTTTTGGTCTACTGCTAAGACTAAAACAATCAATAATGAAACACAGATTCATGCCAAGGTTGAGGGCAAGACAATAGTAATATCAGAATCATCTATGATGAGAGATCTTCAATTTGATGATGAGGATGGTATTACTTGTCTAACAAACACTGAAATTTTTGAAAACCTTTAATTGATGGGATATGAAAAGCTTTCTGAGAAACTTACTTTTTATAAACCTTACTTTTCCCCTCAATGGAAGTATCTTATACATACCATCTTACAATGTTTAAGTTCAAAATCAACTGCTTGGAATGAATTTGGTACTAATATTGCATCTGCAGTTATATGTTTGGCTACAAATCAAAAGTTTAATTTTTCTAAATTGATTTTTGATGGTATGATGAGGAACTTGGATAGTTCTAAAAAGTTTTTAATGTATCCAAGGTTTTTACAACTGTTTTTGAACAAACAAATTGAAAATCTTTCAGAAGTTAATGCTGTTTATGATACACCTTCTCATACTAAAAAGATTTTTGCAAACATGAGAAGGCAAGGAAAAGATTTTTCAGGGACTGTAACACCATTGTTTTCATCTATGCTGGCACAACAAGCAGATATGGGTGAAGGGTCAGGACAACCCACTGATCCCCAACACACATCCACATCTGTTCAACCCTCTAATTCATCACTAATACAAGTATAAGAAAAGATCTTCAACTTGCTGATGAAAATGGTACTGAATGTCTACCTAATGCTACCATTTTTGCAGAACTGGAAAGAATGGGGTATGAAAATCTTACACAAAAGCTTACATTCTATAAAGCTTTCTTTTCACCTCAATGGAAATTTCTTATCCATACAATTCTGTAATTCCTTAGTGCTAAGACTACTGTTTGGAATGAATTTAGTAGCACTATGGCCTCAGCTATCATCTGTCTTGCCACAAACAAAAAATTCAACTTTTCCAAGTACATTTTTGATAATATGGTGAAGAAAGTGGAGGGTGGGTTAAATTTCTAATGTCTCCATGGTTTGTGCAAGGTTCCTGAAGAAAAAAGTTGAAGAATAGCCAAACAAAAAAAGATTTATGTTTACACTTATCAACACTAAGAAGGTCATTGCCTAGACATGAAGAGGGCAGGGAAAAGACTTTTCTGGTAGGGACACACCTCTATTTCAAACTACGATGGTTCAAGCTCAAGAAGAGGGTGAGGGTTCGGAAATGCCTACTGATCCTCAACACACACCCACTATTTCTCAACCATCTATATCACAGTCTTAGAAGAAACACCCAAGGAGGAAACAGAGGCAAACACTAAGATTCTCACTTAGTGGTCCCTAACAGAGCCCAATACACTGATGAGGCTAGTCAATGAGAGACATGTACCTACACATTCCAATGATCCACTACTCAGTGTGAAAAGACTAAAACTAAATGAAAATTGATGGGATTGTTAGTTTGAAAAAGAGAGTCAAAAAGCTGGAAAGGAAAAGGAAGTCAAAGAATCCAAGGATGAATTTATTCAAGATTGGTACCTTTAGAAGAAGAAGAAGTTTGGGTATGGAGGATGCATCCAAACAGAGGAGGAATTTGAAACATGGAAAACAGAGTTCAATCTTTAAAGAAAGTGATTTTGATGATGAAGGTTTTGATGCAGATATGGATGAAGTGTTCAAAGATGTTGAAGGAGATGCAGAGCAGGTGATTAGTGCTGCTGCAGATGAAGTTCCTACTGGTCATGCAGTTAACACTGATGATATGGAAGCTAATACTGCTAGTGCACCAGTTACTACTGCTGGTGTATCTGTTAGTACTGCTGAACCTATTACTACTGCCAGTGTTAATATTACTACTGCTAAACCAATTACTCCTCTAACAACAACAACAACTGTTCTTGAAGATACATATCTTACAATTGCTTAGACTCTTGTGAAGATGAGGAGTGAGAAATCAAAGGTAAGAGGAGTAGTTATGCAAGAACCTAGTGAGACTGCTACAAGACCAACAATACTACCTCAACAACATGATCCTAAAGACAAAGGAAAGGGTAAGATGATTGAACACAAAAATCCATTAAAGAAAAAGGACTAGATCAAGTTTGATGAGGAAATTGCTCAAAGATTGTAAGCTCATATGCAAGCTGAACTAGAAGAAGAGGAAAGGCTAGCAAGGCTGGCAAGAGAAAGAGAAGAAGATGCAAACATTGCTGAATGGGATAATGCTCAAGCTATGATGGATGCTGATTATGAGCTAGCTGCAAGAATACAGACACAAGAGCAGGAAGAGTTGACTATTGAAGAAAAGTCAAAGATGTTTTTAGAGCTCATGGATAAAAAGGAAGAAGCATTTTGCAAGACTTAGAGCAGAAGAGCAGAGAAGAAAACAACTAACCAAAGCTCAAAAGAGGAATCAAATGTGTACTTATCTGAAAAACATGGCTGGATTCATGTGTACTTATCTGAAAAACATGGCTGGATTCACTCATAATCAGTTGAAGAACAAAAGCTTTAATGAAGTTTAAAAGGCTTTTGACAAGACCATGAGTTTGATAGACTTATTTGTACTTGTAGATTCTGAAGTAGTAAAAGGAAGTAAAGATAGAGCAGAAGGCAGTGAGACTAGAGCAAAAGGAAGTTCTAAGAGAGCAGGGGAGGATCTTCAATAAGAGTCTGCCAAAAAGCAAAACATGGATGATGATAAAGAGAAAGAAGAACTTAAATAATGCTTTGAGATTGTTCCAGATGATGGAGATGATGTAACTATTGATGCTACACCCTTGTCTGTCAAAATTCTAATTGTTGACTACAAGATCTATCAAGAAGGGAAGAAAACTTTCTTTCAAATTATCAGAGCAGATGGTAATACTTAGATGTATCTTACTTTTAGTAAAATGATTAAGAACTTTGATAGAGAAGACTTGGAAGTTCTTTGGAGAATAGTAAAAGCTAGATTTAAAAAGATAAAGCCAGTGGATTACATGGATACTTTCTTACTTCTTACTTTGAAGACCATGTTTGAACATCATATTGAAGATGAAGTATGGAAAAGACAACAAGGTTTGGTTAAAGTGCTGAACTGGAAGCTTTTTGATTCATATGGAGTTCATTGTGTAACAATATAGTCCATAATGTTTTATCTATTGGTTGAGAAGATGTATCCACTTACAAAGCACACACTACATCAGATGTTTAATAATGTGAAGCTTCAAGTTGATTATGAGTGTGAAATGGAATTTGATCTTCTTAAATTGGTCAAGAAACAGCTTAAGGAAGGCTATATACCTGAATGAAGTATTTGGAAGCATCCTTATAGTAAAGATAAAGCTTTTAATTAAGAAACTTGAAGATCCAGAAGATGAACATCAAGTTTAGGGGAGGATTGTTGGGATTAAAAGACTTCTTAGTGATGTTGAAGTTACTGCTGCTGGTTATGATTTCTACTGCTAGTGAAGACTGAAGAAAATATTCTAAGTGATTAATACTGCTAGTGCAAAAGTTAAGACTGCTAGTGGAAGTTACTGCTGCTCAAGAAGTTTAAGAAAAATATACTAAGTGGTTACTACTGCTGATGTAAAGTTACTGCTGTTAGTATAAAATTAATGCTGCTGAGAAAGTTAATACTGCTGGTTATAAGTTAGTACTGTTAGATCAAGTTAGTATTGCTTATGTGATATGAATGATATACTTTTGTAAAAGATACGTATAAGTTATTTGATTAGAATATCATGATAAATTAGGAATATATTGTAAACCGACTAGGACTCCTTGGCGTATAAAAGGAGGTCCTAGGGTATAGAGTTAGATATCAAAAAATTAGAAGTCGATTAGCTTCAAGGTTTTGTAAACCCTAACATTATTAAGAGTGTTCGTATTATGTTGAGGCTGAAAGTTTGGTAAACTATTTATTATTGATCTTATTCATTACTGTTTCATTGAAATTCTTTTTAGTATCATTGACTAGATTCCGCATAGTCTTTGATATTCAAAATCAAAGTTTCTATCATAGTTGTTTTGGATTTATTCAATACAACTTAGCCTTATACAAGCTAAGCAAGATCTATTCTATTGGGATCAACAATTAGTTATGCTACTTGCTCCTAAACATTATCTTAAACCTTAGGATCAAAAACTATTCTCATATATGTGATTTTTGTTACATACATAACTATCATCATTATTATGTATATGTGTGCTTGTCTACTAACTTTGTTTTGTAGTACACTTCCATAACTCAATTC
>BQNB010159188.1:0-14940 GCA_026074375.1 Tanacetum coccineum | reverse complement strand
CTTTTGTGAGATTTTTACCTTATATTTCTCTTGGTTGAGAAGTATTTTGGAAAGAATTCTTACGAGATTATTACTATTGGTATATTAAATTTGTTTTACTACGAACCAGAGACTCTGAAAAAGTTGGCAGATGACGTTGACGAATAGTGGTGGTACCTATTCGAATATCCTTTGTATATAATATAACTCAGAAAAACTAAAAATATTTTCTTTTTATATAAATTTTTCAAAAACAAAATACAAAATTAAAAAATGAGAAAAATACAAAAAGAAGTTTTCAAATGGCATGTCTTCTGAAAATCGATAACATTTACGGTCTTAGAAATGTCATTCAACAATGATACGAGCCTGTAAATGAAGTTCGAGCAGAAGTTTCTAATGTTTTCAAAACATGCCATATGGCTTGCTATTATTTCAGATAGTAACCCGCTTTTCACCTTGAGGAAAACATGTCGTCTAAAAGACAGTTGTTCCTAACAACGGGAATTTATTCTCGGGCATGGTCTACTTTATGACCATGCAAAGGCTTGTGTTTACTTTGCAACACAACCCGTGCTTCCTATATTTCCATAAGTGTACGTGTCAGTGCGCTTATGTGTTAAAATAAGAGAAATCTTATTTTTATTGGTAAAAAGTTGTCTTCATAATGAATCAGTGTTTTCAGTAATCACAAAAAGATTTTTCAAAGACAATTCGACCACTCAAACAATGACAACAGCTCTTTAAATAGAAAACGGGTCATTATTTGAGGGGGAGAAATCGTCATCAAACAATCTTGTAAAATGGTCTTTCAAAATAAGTCATGAAATAATGGATAAAGTTTTGGATAATGACGGATAACAATTTCAAGGGGAGTTAATTTATATTAACTTCAAGTGCTTTAGATGTCATTTGTTTAAATCTTTATGGACTTAGAGACTTAGTGAATTCAGGCTTTAAACTACAGACGATCAATATTGCCAACACCTCATAGTTTGTAAAAGACTTAGGAATGCTTGGAAATACTTTCATAGTTTTAAAAGCCTTGAAATTGATTCTCACGGACTAGATTTAAGCTTATTAATTCTTCAAACACGATCTCGAATATGTATGCGTATAAGGTTTTGCTGATTCCGACGTGTCGAAACCAGCAAGGGGGAAGGAGTAGATGTATACTTGATAGTGTCCTTGGCCTTCTTTTGAGGTTAGCTTCTTTTGTCTTTTGAGGTTAGCTTCTTTTGATTTTAGGCTGTTTTGAATCTTTCGGGTGCACTATTTCAATCACATGGTGGAAGAGACATCTCGTCATTAGCCAGTATGCATCATTTGAGTCCCCAGGGGGAAGTGTTAGGAGTATTATCATTTAAAACGTGAGAAAAGTTCTTTCTGATTCAATTAATGTTTACCCAAACGGTCAATCCCTAAGCTTATTCTTAAAAGAAGTAGAAATATTTGATAAAAGAGGTACACATAGGTATGATGTTTCCTTAAGTTAGTCAGTATTCTGCAGAAAGAAATGAGTACATTTAGGACTTAGTTGACTGAGGTGTTTTCATTTCGACTACTTGGAGGGAATAATTGTAACATCCGGGACTTAGTTGACTTTGGTGTTACAATTTATATCATAACTATCCTAAAGAGAGAAATGCGCTCATCCGGGAGTTAATTGACTTTGGTGTTGCGGTAACAAACTCTTGAAAGGGTTAATTGTGTACTTCGGATATCTGGGCTTTATACATCAAGACTGCTTGATGCGGCTTGCAAGAAAGTTTTGAATCTACTCAAGAAAGGATTGCTGGTTTAGGGGGAAGCTAAGACAACATCAACACCGACATCACCAACCTCAACATCGAAACACGAGACATCAACCAACACACAAGTCAAGTTCACACATGTTTCTGGGAAATCTGTTTCATACTCAAAGTTTGAAGCAAAGACTTTCGTATACTTGGAAAAGAAAGTGAAGCTAGCTGTAGTAACTGAAGAGGTCATGGATAGAGAAAGATCAGATTGACAAACTTCTGAAAGAATGAAGGTAATGAGGGACTTAACAATGATTCGTCCGTGGTGGGAGGATTGTACGAGGTGTGACTTACGGCTTGGCTTTTTAAAGGACCATATGATTTATCATATGTTGTTTTCATCGTCTATTAGGTCAATCCTCCGTAAAATAATTTTATAGTATGATTATGTTATAAAACCAGTGTAGATGTTGTGTGTGAAATTAATACGATGTGGTCGAGTACAATATTTTACATATAAATTTCATTGTAAATTCAAAATCTTTCAATTAATTATAACTCGCCACCATCTTAATACTCCTTCAGAAAGTTGAGGGGGGAGCATTATTTAATATGTTCCATTTGCTTGAATACATCATTTATTCCCGAAGGGTTTTGTCATTTGGATATACTGTAATCATCAAGTGAGTAACATTTTGGGATAAGGGGAGAAATTTATGATTAACCTGGGGATCTTATGTATTTTGACAGAAGTAATCAAACTAAAATGGACTCGATGCACTCCACATCTTAGCATGTTACTTCGATTACGATGCCACATGTTAACGGGGAGCCTTTTAGTGATGATTAAAAACTATTCTCAAAGTGTAAACTTTTGAATTATATATATAACACTTTGAATGAATTTTTAAATGATTTTGGTTTGTAATGGTGTTGGAATACCCTTAAAAGATACCGAACATGATACCTAATTTTATTGGAGGTTTTTGTAAGGTGGTTAGGTATAGGATATTCAAGTCTTGATCCAACGAGAACGGTAGGATCTACCTCAGGATATACTAGGTAGTATATAGAAGTCCTTAGGTATGATTAAAATGGAGGAAAAAGTGAGTATGGGAATAAGCCGACTAAGATAGAGCTAAACACTGGAACAAACCCAACAAAGAGTGTAGTTAAGAAGTCTCCGGTAAGTCATTGAAGGGGTTAAGAATTGGAAAAGAAACGATGTATCGTAAAGGGTGATGGAAAAAGAAGTGAAGCCTTCCAAACACTTAGGCGAGAAACGGGAGCATTTACATATGCTTGTCAAGGTAAACTCTTAGTGTTGTCTGACATTGAAGACAGTCATGGAGACCAGTGCAGTGACGCTTATGCACAAAACCCCTCACCAACCACTACAGAAGTCGAAAAGGACCTTTGTTTCATAACTACCTCAGTGAAGCAAACATCTTTTCTATTGACTTTCCTCTACTCTCACAGAGTTAGTTGATATTGAAAGGTGGCTCACTCAGCTCCAGCGCTACCGGAATACATAAAATATAAAAAGTGCACTATGAGTCTAGATAGCCAAATGAGGATTATCCATCTAATCTTATTAGGTCACTTATTATAGAATTTAGCTTGTTTATCTTTACACAATGTGAATATCTAAGTAATATATATTTAGCTTTCTTGCGCATGGATCCTGTAATTTTGCTCAGATATCATTTTCGAGGAATACTTAGGTAATTCGCAATGAAGATGGAATAACGCCCTGCTTGAGCCAACATCAAACCAAGCTCATGGTAGTTGACTTGTGCGATTCCTTTCACGCGAATGCATCGCTTGTGACACTGGGAAAGCAGAACATGGTGCGATTCTTATGGATCAAACTTGTGTCCAGGTTATGGATCAATCGGTTATAGAATTTGTTGAATTGCTAAAACTCTCGATGTGTCACAAAATACTCCACTTTAGAAGTGACAGTCGATTGATTTCAGAAATCGATTTCTAGATTCTATTGGTTGAGATTATGTAACTTTGGTACACTTTTTGTAGTTGTCTGCTTTGGGACATGTTACAATAATGAAGGAAATCGCAAGAGTATGATGAATTAATCACTTATGTGTTGAAAGATTCATATACAGCTGGAAATTCCTGTCTATGAATGATTCTTTAAATTGAATCTATCTGATCACAGGTCGATCACGTCACGGATTTGGAGGTTACTCCAAACCAAACTTATATGGGCGAATGACACAAGCCATATTCGTTCCCCACTTTATTGCTGTAAACTGTTTTAAGAGGATACTTAAAGTGGGAGGGTGTGGGAGGTACACAGATTATAGCTGTCTCTCGCAGATCTATAGCCACATTGCCTACACCCTCATCAACAATACTATGGACTTCATGAAAAGCTCAAATCCATTTTATTTCGAGACTCCGCTAACGATTGATACCGGAACGTCTTTCTCGAAGTGCGAACTACGTATGTATAGGTTAACGATCTCAAGAACACGAACATTAAAGTTTTTCAAGTCAACAAATCTTGAAAGGTATGAGCAATGTCGGTCCAGAAAGGCAACCAAGTCCACAGATGGCAAAATTATAAGATGGCTGAAGAGATTATGCTTGGTTGATCTGATATCAAGCTGCTCATGATCACAATTATAAAATACTAAAGTTCACAGGAACAAGCTCAACTAAGGAAGTCATTGATCACTACAACATGCTACTCAAGAGGTAGACTCAAGAGTACCGAGAGCTAAGCTATGGTCAAGGAAGCGCATAGTATGCTAGACTTAAAGTTTTGTAAAATGGAGTGACCTCCCTTAGGGGGAGATTGTTGGAAACACAAAAAGTGTCGGTCACTTCCAAGTTGTAATAGGTCTTAGCTCGTAGATAGTATTAAGTGAAGAATATAATCTAATCCGGCCCAAGGCCCATGGGAAGCTCATCATAGCCTATGGGTCGGCCATCATGTAACTATATAAACCCTCTCCTAGCCTTAGAGAGGGGTTGGTTGTTTCATTTTTCCCATTTTCCATCTAATAAGAACATCATCCATTTTCCATCCACTTTCTCTTCTAAAACATCACAACCCACATCTCACTCTTGTTCTTGGTTTGATCATTAGATTACATGTTTCTTCACAATCACGTGATTAGGTTTTACAAAAGCAGATTCTCTTCCCTTAGGCACATAATGTTGAGTGACTGGTTTTGACAGATCTTTTTTCACATCAATTTAGGAGGCAACCCGTGGTTTTAAAATTTTAAGTCGTTCAGATTTAAACACAGTCGGTTGTCTAACAACTGATTCGTTTCTGAGTGGTTGTAAAACCGGTTTCCTTAAGACTAATGGTTTTGCAAACTTAGTATCCACACTATTTCCTTTTAACTTTCTTAATTCATTTTTCAAAGCAGCAATTGCAAAAACCTTTTCCTGTATGTGAGCTTTTAAATCTGCATTTTCAGTAGACTTATTGTTTAGTTGGACAATCAGGGAGTCAGTATGGTCTTTGGTCTGAACTCATGTCTTTTTATAGAATCATAATAATCATTGTAAGTCTGTTTCAAATGCTCTTTTTCCTTATTTAAATGATCTTTTTTTGCAAGTAATTTAGCCACACTATGTTCCAGTTTGATGTTTATTGTTTCAATTTCATCTATTTCATATTTAACCTTGGCTTTATTACTGGTTTCATTCAAAATTTGACCATGTTCCCCTGATTTTAAAGCTTGATTCTGACATTTAAGTTCAAGAGCAATACAATATGCTTTCATTCTTGAAAAATCTTTTTGAAATTGGGCAATAGTCTTTTTAAGTCAAATATTTTCAGACTCAAGAGATTGGTTTGAAAATTCAATTGTCTGGTTATCAAGTGATGGATCAAGTAAAGGACTTGTAACTTGACATTATTCAACATCCTGGTCAACCCTTCCTTCATTATTGAATTCGGGTTGCTCATCATGTTGTTGTCCTGTAGAAAATACATTACATTCAACAATTAATTAAACCTCAGCCATTGGCTCTTCGTCATATACGGGTTTAATATTTGCATCATCAGCATCTGGATCATTACTTGACCTGCTGCTTGTATCCTGCTTTCCAGATTCTATCCTACTACTTTTTGTGACAACCAAACCAGCATCCAGTACTTTTCCTAAATCAACCTTACTCTCTTGCTTCTGCATCCATCTTTTATTCACCCTTATGTCATATAGTCTTTTGTGACGTGTTCTTTTAGCAACAGACTTCTTTACATTACTCTTGTGTTGAAGTAATGTTTCTCTGAACTGTTTAACTTCGATTATAGTGTATATAGCAAAATACTTGTCTATCATTTGACTATCGTAATCCAAGGTAAACTGCGAATAGATGAACTTCTGAAACTGTCTGTTCATCACCCAAAAGGCTGCCATGGATCCATCATCTTAAAATTCGTCTTTGTTAAGTTTCTTTTGTAGTTGTGAAAGTCTCATTATCTTGACCAAAGAGTGACATGAATACTCGTTTGAATCCATGTTCGATACGAGTGCCTTTTAAGTCTTCTTTAGAAAGAAGCTGAAGGTGTGAATGAAGAGATCAAAAATATGTCATGCGTCTCTTTTTTGATTTTGATATTTTATATTTTTATTGCATGCACATCCTTTGTTTTTGAACACGAAGAAATCGTATCTTTTGTTTCCATTTTATTGAATTTGTTGTGAATGAATTACAGATCTTAAGTTTATGAAGTGATAGTAATTATGGTTTGTTATTACGTATGAAGCACTTGATCTTTTGAGATGATTGTTGAGATAATAGTCTTTGAATGTCCAAATAAAAAGCTCTAACTATGAATCAGACACTGAAACCGCAAGATAAAGATCTAATTTCACATGTTTTTACAAACATGTATGATATTTTTCACAAACATGGAACATATTTCTCACAAACATATTTCGCACAAATGTGTAACATATTTCTCACAAACATGCTTCACACAAACCTGTAACATATTTCGCACAAATGTGTAAAATCTTGCAAAGTTTTGTTTTGCACATCTTATGTATTCCGCACAAATGTTACATAACCTGTTTTGCACAAATATTACACAAACAAATTTCGCACAACTTGTTACACAGACATATTTTGCACAACTTACGTATTTCGCACAAATGTTACATAACCTGTTTCGCACAAATATTACACAAACATATTTTGCACAAATGTTACATAACCTGTTTCACACAAATATTACACAAACATATTTCGTACAAATGTTACACAAAACATGCACAAATGTTACACAAAACATATTTCGCACAAATGTTACACAAAACATATTTCGCACAAATGTTACATAAAACATATTTCGCATAATTCTTCACATACACATTTGGCATAAACGCTGTACGAACCAAACACTAAAAAATGACTTAAAAACCACCCTTTTTGACGTTTTTCTTGATTCTTTTTGCAAAACTAACTATATCTAAGCCATATCAAACATGAAAACACAAACTTTAATACTTTTAACACCAAAAATATTACCACTTTTTCGAGTGATTTGGCAAAAAATAATGCTAAAAACTTATATTTTTTTAATGAAAAAGATTCACGAATTAGCTATGATGGATTTTAAACAAGAAAGTACCAAGCTTTTTGACTAAACTAGCTTATTTAGAATTTTTTTTAAAACCAAATAAGCTATATAAAAGCTTTAAAATAAGCTATATAAACCACAAATCGAATCACTTAAAACCCCTTGGCGATTGATACCACTAGTTATCCCAATACCTAATCTGTAACACAACACTAGTAAGCTATCAATAAGCACATAAAATGAGGAACCAAATAAGAAAGAGATAAGTTTAGAGAGAGAAAGAAATAAGAGAGGAAAAGAGAATGGAAGATTACACTATGTGAGAAATTGTAACCATCACCCTTAACCACATGAAGTAAAGGGGTATTTTTAGTCTAAGGCCTTGTTTGGCTCGTGGGCTTTGATATGGGCCGGGCTTGGCTAGTTGTTGGGCTTTAGCCCAAAATATAGACAATATTAGCTTAAAGTCAAATCCTGTAAAACCCGACTAGCCTATTACAAACTAAGACTAATAATGACTTAACATGACCGAAAACATTCTTGTTCGACTTAATAAAATTAAGGCTAACACATTTCTTTTGCATTGAAAGAACCACTTTTAGAAAAAACAATGATGCTGTCATCGTAGGACTTTAACAAGAAGTTTTACAACTCCTTAGGCAGAGTACCTAACCGTTGTAGTAGTAGTATAGGCAAGACTCGGGGGTTGTTATTGTTCTCTAAGGGAATATGTTAAGAATGCTTGATCATGGTCTAACAGAATTCTAGGGGTTGAGAGAATATTATTTTTGTATTTTTGTATTTTTATATTTATAGGAAAGCAGGTAAATCTATGGTTTGAGAGGTTGGTTTGATAAACTATTAACTAAACTAATTAATAAACTAATCTACTAGTGATAACTTTATGATAATTAAATGTATTTACTTAATCATGCATTACTTATCATATTTTTTCTCCTAATCTCTTTGCCTTGTCATACTTGTGAGGTAATGTGTTAGTATTTCCTAAGTTATGAACGAATTACATGAATCCGTAGTCTATTTAATATTCCGTTAAGGCAAAGCACAAGTAAGGTAGTATGAAGACTATTACAAGGCCCCTAAGAGTATATTAAATATGTGTGAAATACCTTAAGAGGGATCAACCATATAAGGGGCAAGGTAGTATGAAGACTGTTACCCTATGGTATCTTTTCTACGCACTCGCGTTTCCCTAGATGTGTCAACAGCGATACAGACAAAAGTTGGTTTTCTAAGGCCTAACGCGCACATTCATCAACAAGAAGCAACAGTAAAAGGATCTACAATCTGACTTTCATGCAATCATAAGCAAATATAAAGGAGGGTTTAGCCTCACATGTTATAAAGGAAGTAAGAAGATAAATTGATCACATAACACATAGACATATTGAACGATTAATGATAAATAACCTTACTTGAATTAAAACATGGATCTAAGGTAGTACAATAGGGTTCTGAGGCCCTAAAAATAACTTATGAAGCTGCTATAAGGACTAGGGTTCGTCTCCCTAAGTTATACAAAGTTATCCTAAAAGTTAAAAATGGTTTAATATATATAGGCATATCGACATGACGGCGATGCTTCTGACACCGTCGCCACGTAGATGGTTCTAGATCCACTTTAAGTCGGCTACGTTGTGACGTCTTAGCCAATATCCAGACACCGTCACCAGATAGATCACGACGGCGTCGCTTTATGCCTGTGATGCCGTCTCCACGCTCTGAGAACAATACTTCTTGGTAAATCTTGGTGCAAGTCCGTAATCTCGTCCGTTTCTTCTCTAAATGAGCCCAAGTCACGCGTATTTCCTCTAAATGCCATCCAAGTGTTAAAAATATAAAAAAAATGATTAAGCACATAATCTGTGCATATTTGCATGATTTAAGGGGTTAAATGACCCCTAAATAGTGTATAAAATGACACCTCATTAAATACCCCTACACTTGGGATTTGTTTGTCCTCAAGCAAATAGGCTTTTTTACCTAGACAATAGCAATATGAAGGTCATTTTACCTACTCTTTAAAAGTATTTTATAACACAACCTTCTAGACCTTGTAATTAAAAGAATGGAAAGCATACACTAGCACCTTACATAAGTTCTTGGGGTTCTCTCTTTCACTCGGGTGTATAATAAATTATAACATAATAGGGAAACAGAAAATCAACACTCATTACACCTGTCATAGCATATAAATTACCATAGGCTTGGTAAAGGATCAAACCTCCACCGCTAGGCGTAAGCATTATTCATTAATGTCAAAGAGGTCTTTTAAAGGTTGTGGGGTGTAGGTGTAAGATAACATTAATGGAAACGAAAACGGATGGGATACATTTGGGTGGTTACTTTGGGTGAATTTAGAGTGGAAGGGTTAGCTAATTGTTTATATGAATACATGTCGGTTTGGTTGCTAAGCCAAGACTCGGACGAAGATATACAAACTTTACACAACTCTACATCAATCTCTTTCTTTTTCTTTTCTGTTTTTCTCTTCTTTTTTTTCTTCTTGTTTTTCGAATAACATAATACGTCACATGGGGCTTATAGATGCACCCTTACACTTGAGCTTTTACATACTTTACAAGCAAACTATTATATGACCCGAATTGAGATGGATCAACATAACATGGAGCTTAATGAGCTCTATTGGGGGTAATAAATTACTTCTTCTCCAATTCTTCATAAGATGAATACTACCATGAATCCTAATCGTCCCAAAATAGTATTTACAAGGATAAGGACTTAGTAACCGTGTACTCAAATAATTAACTTGGGTTAACATAATAATGTACTAAAAGCGAGTACATACAAGGTAGGCTAAGGCGATTTGAGTGTAATGATTGGTTTAAGGGTGATAATGCTCTTCATTAATAGTCCGGCTTAACCAGAAAATTACGAGAACCATAAAAATGGATAGGCTCGGAGGGTTGTACTAGGGGTATCCTGTACTAAAGATGAGTGCATGGCAAGGGTGTGGGATAGTTACATGATCGATGTGACCATGATAATAATTACAGGTTTAAAACATAGGTTAATCCTAATGCCTCTTATCTAGCAAATCCTAATACTCACTATGCAGTCTCGGGATGCATCACAGAAACAAGTTCTAGAATTTAATATACTATCGGTAGACTCATATAATTTAATACTGATACCAATGTTCCAGAAAAGGTGACCTATATCATACATACACATCCGTAACGACGGAATAGACACATATGTCTGCATTCGAACCTTAACACGAACAAACTAAAGGTATAAACTATCTTGGGTATCAATAATGGATACCCAAATTCCTAAAGATCTAAAGGCGAACCTCACATTTTTGGGGTGGAATTTTGAGGGTTTTTGTGCTAGTCATACACATTCCTATCCATGAGATGCTATTAATACTCGATTTTCGTCGATATGTGTGGTAAACAAATTTAAATTTGGGTAAAAAAATTTAAATTTGGGTCAAAATTACCTTTTTATGCTATGTTTTGATATATTACCTATCATTTTAAGGAACAAGCAAATGGCAAATGAAAGAATAGTTTCTAAGGCTTATTTTCTCCCTACACTTAAGTTGAACATTGTCCCTAATGTTCTATAGAAGTACATGTAAAAACGAATAAAGGGATAAGAAAACAAGGAAAAGAAACTAGTACTCTCCTGGTTTGCTCAATAATGGAGAATAAAACATGCGATAACTGGTTAAATCGTCCTCCAAGAATTGTCTAATAAAACTTCTTAAGAACTTCCAAGCTTCTTTTCATCAAATATAACCTGTAATCAAAGACAAAGAAAACTACACCAAGCATAAAATCAGCAAGATAGATACATATACAGCAAGAGTTTGGGGTTTCGACTCTACAAAAGCAATAAAGATAGGATGAGAGTAATGATATAATCATAGGTTTTTCTGCAGGTGTAAAAAAGAATTATAGATTTTAAATATTGCACATTTTATTTTTCAGAACTACTAGAAAAAAATTCGAATTTTTACATAGCTGGAGACGCGACGCCGTCAGGAATAATCCTGACGCCGTCTTCAGCGTCTGTGAAAATTTCTTTTTTGTTTTTAATGAGAAATTTCCTGCACGCAATTTTTATAAGTCAAACCTGAAGAAAGCACTGCATAAAAACCTGGAGTTGGTCATTAGAATCATATGACTTGAAACTGACGCGAATTAATCTAAATAATTTATTTTTAATGTTTGAATTTGGTTCTTAAAACCGGATATTTCCCCTACACTTATTTTGTTGCAAAATACCTTTTATTGCAAATAAGACAAAGTTACAAACAAATAAAGCATGATTACAACTAACTCAAACATAATAAACCAAACAATAAAGAATTAAGACACAAGACACTCCTAATATGCGAGAACAATAAATATTAGGTTGCCTCCTAGAAAGCGCTTTTCTTTATTTACGAGTCTTGTAGATAGACTCGAAGTCACACGTCCTTACGTGACTTCTCCTTTGTTCTTCCTTCTAGCTTTTGCGGCCATCAAACTTCGAATGCCTTTGCACCCATACTCGTCATAATTGTATTCGGGCCCTAAATCTAAGCTGCCTCAGTAGTAGGTTTTTTCACAATTATCATCATCACTCTCTATGATGAAAGGAGGATTGCAATCGGTGCCTCTTTTTATAAAATCTATGTGTTTGAACATGTCCATTTTATGGGGCATTTTGAATGTGATCCTTTCCTTATCTGTTTCAAACACGACCGTTCCCTCCTCTTTATTATACACAAGCCCAATTTCTTCTATAAACGGTTTTCCGAACACCACTGATCCGAGGTAATGATCGATAACACTAGTCGTATCCTTGAGCACCATGAAGTCACATTCGTAAGTGAAGTTCCTAACGAAAACTTTTAGCCCCCTAACTCTCCCTATAAAGTTGCAATTTTTCGTAGGGTTTGAAGGTTTCTTTCTTAGTTCCAACCTATTACTCATGATCCAATTATAGTGAAGCCTAGACATTATGTTGATTGGTGATTCTTCATCTAAATAGGCTTGCTCTTTATTGAATTGACCAATCATACAGGAAAACTTCACAATATTCACGTTCCCGGTTCTGCTCTTGGCTTTTACCCATGGAGGCCAAGGATTTTTCAAGAGCCATTCATGATACATTAATTCATTCATAGTGGGAAAAGTGTCAAAATGTTTCGGGTTCCCTTCTTTTTCTTCTTCTCCAGCTTCATCTTCAGTTTCCTCCTTGGCTTCCTCTTCGCTTTCAACCTCTTCTCTTCCTTCTGACATTTCATGATCCATGAATTCAGCCTTAAAGGCCTCCATACTACTTTCTTCCTTAGCTTCACCTTCCTTGTTTAGGATAACGATTGAATTAACAAAGTGAACACGTTTCAGAGATGAGGGATTTTTGTTTTGTTCAATTAGGGACTATTAAGATAAATACTTTAAGGAAAGTAATTTTGATAGGCTTTTGATTCCATTGCTTCGAAGCTCTTCAGTGGTATGGTAATTGGTAGACGTGAAATTCATTTAAGCTGTGAGGCCTCCTGCGGTGTTACAGATGGGAACATCGTCAAGCTTTTTAGAAACAGTCTTCTACAGAAAGTTAATTTTACTAATCATGTCGTCTTGTTGTTGTTCAAGTTGAGTTCTCAAGCTGGAAAGTCGTTTCTTATGGTGAGAGTCAAAGTCGACTAGCGATTTCTCAAGCTTTGTTTGGTAGCTGGACAAGTAGGTGGAGAATGCGCCGTTCTGTGGGCGTGTGAATGTTTGGGCGTGTGCCCAGTTAAAGTTTGGCTTTCCTTCCCAAGCATTGATGGTATCGTTAAAGCTCCTTGGTCGTTGGTTCATAGTGAACGACCTTCTTCTTGTTTCGTGGTTATGCGAGGATGCATATTCAACAAAGGCTTATTCAGGATCTTCCATGCAATACTAAGTGTCGTGGGGACCGCTGCAGATCTCACATGAGGTAGTGACTTTGCTCACTTGAGTAGGTTGTGTCGAAGCAAGATGAGCTTCCATCAAGCGTTGAACTTGATTTTCGATGTCGATTAGACGGCGATCGGATGTACTCGAGACATCTTGAGGCAAAGTGATTGCCTTGACCGACTTAGTGAAATCCCTTGGGTCGTTCCAACTTTCGTTGTCATAGAGGGCGAGGTCCTCTAATAATGCTCAGGATTCTTTGGCATTTCAGTCACGAAGCGTACCACCGGCCGATTGGTCAATGGTTCGTCTTGTGGCGGGATTGACATGGTCATAAAAAATTTGGACTTGAAGCCAAAGGTCGATGCCATGATGAGGGAATTTATTGGGTAAGTCCTTGAAACGAGTCCATGCTTTTGATAGAGATTCTTCATGATGTTCTTGGAACATCAGGATATCATTGCGGAGTTTTGCGGTCTACCCTGGTGGAAAGAATTGAGCAAGGAAACGAGTAGTAAGATCTTCCTATGTGGTGATGGATCCTGCAGGAAGACGTTCAAGCCAATTGCAAGCTTGGTCGCGAAGGGAAAATTGAAATAAACGCAGGCGCGTTCTTTTCCTGTTTTCATTGTCAAGGTCTAGTGAGTCCACGAGTTTTAGGAAATCCTTGAGGTGTTGGTTTGGATCCTCAGACCGAAGTCCATAGAATGAGCATCCGTTTTGCACCAACCGGATGTTGTCAAATCGAAGAGGTACCACGTTGTTCCCTACGGGGAGATTGATGGTGTTTCTGTAGCCTTCGTGGCTAGGTTTAGAGTAGTCTCCAACAGTACGGATAGGATTCTCGTCTCCCATGGTGGTCAACGAGAATGGATAACGAAAGAATTAACACAAAGAAAAGATAGACTACGAAAAAGCTAATATGCGGAAATTAAAGTCTCACTTGAAAGGATTCAAGCGAGTAGAACTAAGTTAAACTATGATCGAAACCTAACTATTCCCCACGCAGCGGCGCCAAAAACTTGATGCGGTCGTCGTAGGACTTCAACAAGAAGTTTTACAACTCCCTAGGCAGAGTACCTAACCGTTGTAGTAGTAGTATAGGCAAAACTCGGGGGTTGTTATCATTCTTTAGGGGAATAGGATGGGAAGGCTTGATCACGGTCTAACAGAATTCCAGGGGTTGAGAGAAGATTATTGTAACACCCCCATTTTCATGTATCAGCGGAAGGGTCATTTGGGGTGCTACGTCTTAATACAATAACTCAAGCATAGAAAATGACTCGAAAAGAGACGTTTTTAAATATAACCATTCGAAATAAAAAGTTTCACAACATAGGTCCCAAATATTTTCATAATCAATACATCATTTTCAAATGTTTTCTTCGAATGATTTTCTTTAAATGGGCCTTCAAAATATTTATTCCATTAGCTTCTCCTTAATCTTCATCACCGAATTACCTTCAAGGACCTAAGATAAAACATGCTAAAAAGTCAACAATATTGTTGAGTAAATCCATAGAGTTTATATATATAATAAATTCCGAACACAAGTATCATTTCTCAAAATCATCTAGACATAACAATGTGGATCAGACAAAGTTATAGGGGGATTATTATAAGCCTCATGACATTGAACGTTACCATATAATAAAAATGCCCACTATACACCCTCGCTATGAGTGCATATTACTCTCTATACAACGCATCTGTAGTGTCATTTTCCCGACAC
>BQNB010159187.1:0-14940 GCA_026074375.1 Tanacetum coccineum | reverse complement strand
AACCCAAAAGAAATCCTAACTTCTTCCTATTCCAATCTTGCTCACAAACACTCCTAGTCCATCCCTTGTAATTCTTGAAGCCTTCAATCAATTAAAGCCTTAAGAATCTTCAAGATCTTCAAAATTAATATTTTTACAAATCAATGCATGGTTGTTTTTAGTGATAGGAATGGATTGAGGATGATTTTAGAGATGATTTGGTGAATAAAGGAGGTGATTTGAGTGGGTTTTGATGATCAAATAGAGGTTTTGGGTGGTGTTTCTCTTGGGGCTGTCGAACAAAAGAAGAAGAGAGGGAGATGAATAATTTAAATTTTTTTTCCTGTGTTTCTATTGTGTGTGTGTGTCGTGAGTTTATAAGTAAAAAAGGGGAAGAGTGGGTTTTTAGTTGGGCTTTATTTAGGATTAGTTAATGGGCTAGTTAGACAAAATAATCATAAAGGTGTGGTGTTGGGCTTATGGCCGGTCTAAAGCAAGAGGGAGGAGTGGGTTTCGGCCCACTTCTTCCTAACTAACGATACTTATAATTCTCGGGCCCAAAAACCTTTCCTAGTCCGACACTTTTTCCTAAAACGCAAAATTTAACTCGGTTGCACATGTAAACTTTTATATAAAATAAAATATAATTGGCATTCGAGGCCAAAATATGAAGTCGTTGATTTCTCGTTGCTCAAAAACGCTTAAATTTTAAGGCATATCACTTTTATTCAAATCCGACGTTTTTCTCCAAAATCGACTAAATAATAAAATATAAAGTTTTCTATAATTTAGAAAATAAATATATAAGTCGAAATAAATAATGACCTTAAGTTTGGGTTCTTACAATTACCGAAGTTTATCCTTATGGCACAGCCAAATTGTCTCATGCCGACGGTTCAAATTTCAAAGTCAACTGCCATCGTCTTAAGCATTACTATGGAGGGGATACACCACCGTTGGTTATTCCGGATCTCCAAACTTTCCCTAAGGACAATTAAATTCAGGGATCGAGTCGAGCTTGCGACTCGGTGAACAAAAACAAGCCGCTTCGTGGGAGTTCACCCCATGCTTATCCATTTTCTTTCTTCTTTCTATTTTCTAACAAATGTGTTGTGATGTGAAGAGGCTTGTACTCTTCTGATTTTTCGTTGTTTGTGCTTGTGATTTTTGTAGGATTGAACCAACAATTTTTGAAGCCTCTCGTGTTCGGTGTTGTGTCCCGGTTCACTCGAGCTTCCTATCCTTTGTTTGCAATTAGTTTGGGGAAATCCGATATCCTTTCATCTTATCGATTAACGTCTATCTTTGCATAATTAATAAACGGCTTAGATTTTCGTAGAACCCGGCCTTAAACATTGAGGACAATGTTTCGTTTTAGTTTGGGGAGGGAATCTATCGATTTGATGTTACCTGCTTATTGTTTTGTTCTCACGTACCCGTTTTCCCACAAAAATAGCAAAAAATTTAAATTTTTAAGTTTTTATTTGTAGGAAAAAATGAAAAAATAAAAAATATATATTAGTAGTTGATTAAATAATAAGTGTTAAGACACGAATGTAGGTTTTCCGTTGGTGAGAATAAGAAGTAATTTTTGACCCGATCGAACGTGTTGAGTTCTAGCTTTCTCCCTTAACAATTAATGATGATAGTTTGTGCTAGTCTCATGTAGACTTTAAACATGCTAGACTTGAATCATTAGTAAATGAAGACTTGTGCTAATCTCAAGTAGATTTTAAATATGCCGAGTTGGATTTTATATAGGCTAAGTATTTGCGAATTTCTTTATTAGAGATTTTAAATTGCAAAGAATAAGAGATGATAGTGTTGATTACGAATTAGGATGCTAAACAAGGTTTATTTGGAAAACTTAAAGGCTTATAAGAATAACTTGTGGTTTTTCTTCCCCGAAGTTCTTAAAATGATTAATTATACGTGTTCTCTTTAATTTTTACAAATTAGAGTTTTACTCTTAAAAGTCTAATCAACATATTCAGAGAAAAATCTTTATCGACGATGAAGTCAACATCATTTGTAAATAAGAATTTTAGTTCAAGTTTATACTTTGGTTTTCTAAAACGAAATTTTTTTATTTGCAAAAATAATGTGTTGTAAAAAAAATAAAAAATAAAAATAAAAAAAATAAATAAATAAAAATGTGTAGTTGGTGAATAAAAAGGATGCAAGTTATAAATCCTTAGTGTTAATAATAATATACAAACTCCATCGCAATAAAGTACATGGGCATTTGTCGGTTCGCTCCCGATGTGACATCGAAAGAAAGGATAGAGGATGTATATTTAGGTCGGTATCATAATAAGTACACTGACTCTTGTCGGAGGCGTGACCGATGTGTCGTCGAAAGAAAAGTGATACTGATTCCTAGCCTAATAATGTAAATAATAAATAATAATGTTGCAAGTTAGAAAATAAATAGTAAAAGTTTCCTAAAAACCAATGTATTTCTTTTGAACTAAGGTTGCTAAAAAGTCTACAGGCTTTTCTCATCCGAAGTTCATGCGTCTCGATTATTTTTTCCTCCGGAGATAGGGTGTCAAAAGCCTTAGCACTTACCGATGACGGTTGGATGCCTAGAGAAGAAAGTCATTTAATGGGATAATGTGAACCAACGATGTCTTAGATAAGGAGTTTTTTGTTTGCTTTGAGTTGTGATATTGCTAAGTGATTAACATATTGAGCCAAAGGCCCCATGTGTATTGCTTCGGTCGGATTTTCCACTATCTACATATGTGGATTTAATGGTTTAAATTACATTTGAACACACAACCAAATATATGATTTATGTCGGGAGAGGATCACAAGTTGTAATTATAAAGTAGTTTAGACTTGTTTCGTAATTAGCAGATGATCATATTTTTAAGCTTAGCATGGGAAAAGTGAAAATGGGAATGTGAAATCATCTGTTTTAGACACTTTAATTGTGCTTTTTATCTGATGACTCATAAAAGTTACAATCAGGGTAATGAAAACAATACATTATGTCAACACAAGAATAAGTTGTAGTTAGGTAGATAATTATTAAGAAGAAATCACAAAAAGAGAAAAAGTTTTGAAAATGGGAAATCGGGTGTTTTATAACTTGTGATCTATTAGCGCTATCAAACTAAAATTTTGCTACTTTTCAAAGGCTTATGTATTGGGGAAGTTTCGACCGGTATTTGGTTATAAGGCATGTGATATTGCGTGAGGACACACAATCGTTTAGTTTGGGGAATTTTGATAAGTGTAAAATACACATATTCGTTAATACCTAAAATGACCCAATTAAACCCAAAACAGACCAAAACTGGCAAAAATATGCTTTTTTGTGTTTTGTATGTGCAGGTACGGATATATCAAAAATCACAAGAAAACCGTCAAGAACAGGAAAACACGGACACGAGAACGGCTAAAATTATAAAGGATGCGGTGCAAAAAGCGGAAGCTAAGCCAGAAAAAGTCAAATATTTTAGTCAGATCCAGTCAATCTTGTTGTCAACAGAGTCAACCCACAAAAGACAAAACCCAAAATGTTTCAAAATAGCCCTTCAAGTTTCAAAAGTTGCAAAAATAGTCCCTTAAACCCTAAATGGGCCACACCCGGATCCAAAAGCCCAAACTCCTAGCCCAATACCCTTTTCATAAAACTCCAAGGGCCATTGTTGCCATTTCCGAAAGTCACTTTACACCTACACCTTTTATAAACCAAAGGCAAGGACCAAATGTGCCATTTCCCAAAATTTAAAACCGAATTACCCCCGTTTCAGTTACAATTTGGGCGCCAAGAAAGGTTTGCTATTCACCGTCTTCCTCGATTTACCTTGGGTCAAAATCAAAGGGCTTTTGGAAATTGAAGGGTACGGAAGACAATTCAAGAGCTCGTTTACAAGATAGCAGGGAGAGATTAGTCAAATCAAGCTTCTCATTAACTCACTCTCAAGCTAAGGCCACGTGGCTATGGAAGAAAGCACAAGGAGAATTAGGATTTACTCTTTGGATCACTCAGAGAAGAACACATGGGTCTCATCATGGTTTTGCTGCTTGGCAATCCGTGTGTCAAAAAAAATTGATCTACGGCCTAATCATTGATCCAATGATTGGAAATGTGTACGGATGAGATTCAGAGGAGCGTGCAAAGGAATTCAAGGCCTAGAAGCTTCATCAAAGGCCTATATAAAGCCCTCACTATCACACACACACCTATCTTATCTTTTTTTATCTTCTTTTTCCTAGTTTTCACCTAGTGTAGCTTTTAGATATTTTGCTTATTGTAATTGTTTTTAAAAAATCAGTTGTAATTGTCTTTTATCTAATGTAATCAAAGTTTTTAGTTAATAATATCAGTGTTTGCGCTTTTTTTTTTACATTCCTAATTCTTCTTACTTTTTATTCATAAGCTCTCAATAAGCACAATTGTTCTCAAATGCTACTCATAAAATCCTATAAGCTCTTATTCAGCTCTTTCAGTCTCTAAGCTGAAATTGAGCTTAATTCAGTTGTTATTCTTACTTAAATCAATAAACTAGTCTATATACCTTTACATTTGGATTGTAGCTTTTGGAAGGGAGATCTAAAATGGAAGGATCTCCAAAGACTTTACTCCTAGCTTATTTATAAGCTAGGAGAGCTTGTAGCAAAGCTCTAAGAGCCCCTTTGTGCCTTGTTAAGCTAGGCCAATAGTAAGTTTCTCTTTAAATTTCTGTTTTTTAAAGATCTAGGTTTTTTAAAATTTTCTTATATTGGCTTATTTGCTTAATTAATCTACTTATTGTTTATTGAATGGTTATTTGCTGCTTCAGTTAATCATTTTTGTGCTTATTGTATTACCCATTCGGTTTTTAGTTAATAATTTTAGATCTAATTTTTCATTACTTGTTATAAAATCATAAAAATCAAAAAAATACTAGTTAGTGATTAGTAATAGATCTTGATTTTAGCTTAAGTGGTTATTGATTTGTGTTCATTAGGTTAGTTACAAGCTTAGTAACATCTGGTTTCAAGGTTTAGATAGTTAGTTTTCAAATATCAAATGAAATCAAGTTCAGTCATAGTTATTATAGGGGTGTTTGGAAATAAGTGTGTTTGACTTAAATAGTCAAAGTGACTAGGGATTTCATTTGGACAGCTAAGATTTCTCAAGCTATTAAGTTTTCAAGAGGTTTTGAGGTTTAGTGTGCTTTATAATTCATTTTGAGGCTCATTAAGATATGCTAGCACCAGGGGAATCTGTCTATTGAATTTTTGCTTGTTAAAATTTGAACTAAGCCACTCAAGGCTTGGTTATCTATTGTCTTGTGTTTTTGCACACTCAATTTGGTGTTCTAAGTGCAGGTTATCCCTCTAGGATACCTGCACATTTGTTTCTTGCCTTTTGCCAAGTACAACATTACTAACAGCAGTTAGTACTGCTGTCACTTTAGGATTCCATTTTAGCTAGTAAACTTAAGTCTTAGGATTTAAAATTCAATAGTATTTTGGTTTTCTTATAGCTTAATATAGAGTAGCTTTTATCTTGCACTTTCTTGCTAAATTTATAGAGTTAAGTTGCTGTCAAAAGCCATAAAAATCCAAAAAGTCCAAAAACAGTAGGTTTAAGATTTTAGCTTTTAGATTATAATATTCTAGCTTATAGCTTAGGTTTTTATGATTTGGTTTCTTAGCTTATATATAGGTAAAGTAGTTTTCAAAAGCTGAGTTTCTAATATAGCTTATTGAGCATTTGAGCTTATTTTGTTTTTGAGCTTTTTGAGTTATTTCCTGAGTTTAGTACTTTCATTATCCATTTTAGTTGGTTTAAGATGTTCCTAGGTCAATTAGCTTTTCATTTCTAGATAGTACACATCATAAGCAGCCTAGAAAAGCTTTTGGATTTCAGTTTGAGCTTAAATTGAGCTTATTGCAGCTGATTTAGTAAAACCAAGGGCAAAAGCCCACTTTCTGTGAACAGCTTTTTGATAAGCTGTTTTAGGGCTTATTTGTCACTTTCAGACAAAAAGTTTAGTTTTAACAGTTGTTTTAAAATCACGTTTTTTGTAATAAGTTTAGATATTTGTTTTTGTTGATAAGTTTAAAAAATAAAAAAAGTGCAAATAAACGGGGGTTGACCCTTGCCTCGAACGACAACCCTCCACACTCAAAAACCATCACGCCCTTAACACCTTTGCTACATACGCTATCCATTACCCTTTTCCTTTCTTAAACTCTTATACACGTTTGGCATTATAGCCAAAATAAGCGGTTAAGTCTTATTTGTGGCGTATTTATAAGCTACGACTTCGGGATTATTTTTCCTAGGATTCATATAGCATAAGGTATTTTCTGTCTTTTTTCTAGAATTTTTACTATTAGTTTAGTATTTTTAATCTTTTATTTTCTTTAAAATCTTTGAAAAATCATAAAAAATAGAAAATAATAGAAAATTAATAAAATATTTTTAGAAAAATTTTCTTTTATCATTAAGATTGTAGGAAAATTAGTTTCGCTTTCGTAGGGTCTATTTTGCAAAAATTCACTTTTTAAAGAACGGGTTTTGTTCCCGTTCTCGGTTTTCAATTTTTAACTCTCGTTTTAACTCCGTTTTCATTCTAGTTTTTTTTAAACTTCGTTTTTAGTCAATTAGAATACATTTTAAAAGAAAAATAAAATTTAGGTTTAATTTTGTAGAATTTAGGTTTTTGGCCTTAGTTTTAGTATCCCGTTTCGCGTTTTTAGTTAAATTTTGAGTTTCCATTAATTATCTTTATGCTTAATTGTTAGTACTTGTTTATTTTAATCTTCTTAGTAGTTATAGAAAACCCAATCAATCTTCAAACCCATTCAAATCAGTATCCAATATCAAGCGAGGTTTCAATTTCTCAAATCGTTTAGAAAAACGACCGGGAAATCATGACTTTCCGGTTAAACATACGTATATTATTATATTATAATATATATATTTATTATATATAGATATATCATATATTATATCTATATTTAATATATATATATATATGTATATTTTAAAGAGTGAATTTTCCTTAGAGAATTTTCTTAATTGCTCTTGTGGAAATATTATATAGTGTATTATATCCGCGTATCAATTACTATGGATTTTGTGAGTGGATTGCCAAGAACGCCGAGGGGGTACGATACGATTTGGGTTATTGTCGACCAACTAACCAAATCAGCTTATTTCCTGCCAATGAAGAAAACGGATAGTATGGAGAAATTCACGCGACTATACTTGAAAGAAATTATGTGTAGGCATGGTGTTCCTGTTTCGATCATTTTAGATCGAGATACGAGTGACGGAACCGGTGTTGATCAAAGACATGCGCTGAGTGCCAGGAATGACTATAAGCCGATAAAGTCGTTTTAAAAATGCATTGAACGAGAGCCGCCCAGGGATTGGACTCCACTAAGAGGTTCTTTCTCTCACGTCATTTCGCCCGCCCGTTTCATTTCCTTTTACCGAAGTTCGTTCAGTCGGTAAGCATCCCGTTAGCTCTTCATATTTCCACTAAGAAAATCCTAATACACCATCTTAATCCTTGTTTAATCCTCTACATTTCCCACTAAGAAAATCCTACATGCACTAAGTTTTCAAGAAGTTTAATTTTTGGTGTGTTCTTGGAAATTTCGAGTATAAGGGGGTGATTAGTATAGCTAGATTAGTGTTTTTAGCAAGTTGGGTGATTGACAAAGTTCAGTTTGTTTGGTTTGGGTTGCTCGTCCGATTTCAAAAGGAAGGAGGAAACCATATTTGATCTTTGTTCTAGCTTTATGAGTATTTTAATTGTGTTTTTGTGTTGATTAATTAGATATTATTACATATATATAGTTATTGCTAGATGATTCAAGTGCAAAATTTATTTGAAAGTATTTCGAGTATGAACATATGTTTGATAGTTTTGGTACATGTTTTTAGGCTAGTTAAACATGTTGGAATAGTTAAATTTTGATAAAAATGTGATTTGGTATGACTTTGGGTGGACTTCATTTGACCAGAAAGTTTGACTTGGTCATGGCGTGTCGAGAAATTTTTGAAATCTATTTTAGGCTTTTGATAATGATAAAGGATGTTTAAAGGTCAGTTTTGATATAAGGTGGGCCTTGTAACTCCTAGAAACGAACATTTACTGGTCGAGTCAAGTTTGTTTTTGGTATTTTTGGGCCGGTTAAAAAAAGTCAATACCGAAATTTGACTTTTGAAAGTCAAAAATTGCGGAAACTATGAAATAATGACTATAAGTATGCAAAGGTTCGTAATGTTTAGTTAAATTGTAAAGCAATATGAAGTTCGAATTACATTATCCTTACTTTCGGCAAGCTTTCTAAAAATGGAAACTTAATGGAAAACGTTGTACTATTATAAAGAACGTCAATGAGAAATGTTTTGCGTCGCACTTGTAGATTTTAGTATATGATTGTATATACGTAATAATAATATATATGTATGCAAGTATGCAATATATGATTTAATATAATTTTAGTCACGTATCGCCATATATGTATTATATAGGTCGTAGTTAAGACGTGAAGCAAGTTACGCTTGTTGAGTTGATTGATTTGGATCTTTTGCTTAAGGTGAGTTCATAGCCCAGCTTTTGAACTATTTTAAATGTTTTTAAACCGGCGAGGGGGATACATGTTTGTTTTATAAATCGAACACATATGATTTTATGGTATGCTGGACCCGATTATGAGATTATTTCCGCATAAGTAGCTATTGTCGAAGTCCCTTATTTCATGAACCGTTAATTGCCTTGTGAGGTGAACGCTAATGCATTAAATAGATTTATTGGGTTTGAAAACTCTATCCGGGGTTTGAATCCTTGTGACCACCCTGTTAAACGGACATTTTGTATTTAGAAATTAGTAGGTATATGACAATAATACCTTGTTTTGGGGCACTTTAACAGATGAGAAGCCATATGTAATGTTAAGTTCGGTTTTTTGTCATGTAGCTTAGATTGCGGTAAAAGGAAAGTAGTTGATATACATTGCATTTGTTGCTTTGTTTTCCCGAGAACTAATTATGTGTTCAAAATATTGCTTTTCAATTTTTTAAACTCTATGAATTTCACTCAACTTTGTTGTTGACGTTTTAAACATGTTTTATCCCAGGTAATCAAGGATGAAGGCAACTATGGCGTGGAGGTGTCGTGCGTGTGATGGATTTTATAGAAAGACTACTTGTGTGTTCCGGTCTTTCAAAAACAATGTCTTAAGTTGTGTTAAAAAAACAATGTCTTTTAATTGAAACAATTGTCTTTCAATGGTTGTAATAGACGGTGGTTGCAATTCTGTGGGGACCTAAATGCATTTTAACTCTGATAAATAATAGAACACATGTTTGATAAACATCTCATTTGGGTCATTTTCTATTATCTTGTTAATGGTGCTAATTTTGTAACATCCAATTGTAATTTCATGCTGCGCATATCCATGTAGTTGGGTGGGGTGTCTACAGAGTGGTATCAAGAAGCTAAGGTTTTTAAGAGAACTAGGTCGAGTCTTTTTTTTTTGAAAACTTAAACTATAACGCTTCTACACGCACGCTGAGACTCCTCGTTGCCATTGGTTACCTAAAGAAAGAAAAGGTAAATTTGTTGATTGTTACGTATGGATATATGCTTACGTTACGGTTTTTTATTGTTTTAAAATAGTTAAGTATGGATAAATTTTATGATGTGTTGGAATGCATGAATTGTTATGTTTGGTGATTTATGCATGTGTTATTTGTGCCATAGAAGTCATGTGACTTATATGTTAACATCATATAGATATTGTTTGAAATATAATTAAGATATATTCGGATTGAAAAAGGTCGCGAATTGTGAATTTTTATTTTTTGCGCTTCTATGCGAACTATTATTTTGATAATAGTGTTCCAATAATAATAAGAAGTGATACGTTATTAAGTAAGTATTGTATGATATTTTCTAGATTATCATGGTGAATGTAATTCCTCCCGATCATGTGGATGATGTACTTGTTGTTGAGCCGATATCAAATGTGGATGATGTCCTGTTGATCCCGAGCCTGTCTTAGTAGATGAAGACGAGGACCCGGAGAAGAGCGAATTTGAGGAAGAAGAAGATCCTCAAGAAGAAGAAGATGACATGGAAGTCGACATTGAGGAAGACAAGAATGAGCCAGTTGACATATCCTTATGAAGAGGTGGATCCTCTTAACCCTCCGCCGCCTGCTTTTGAGTCTGAACCTGATAATGAGATTAAGGTTGAGGATGCGGTTGAATCCGAGGATGAGACTGTTCCTGCTAGCATCCATAAGGTAGGTGAATTAATATATTGTCCTTTTCTTCGTGAGGACAGTGATGGTCTATTGCCTAGTCTCATGAGGAGGGACATTAACTCTTTGTTTGGTCGGATGGCTTCTCTTTCAAGACGATTGTGTGGTCGCGAGACGGCGCATGCATTGGTCGAGAAGAAAGGAAAAGCAAAGGACAAGTATTATGGTAAGTTGATTTTGGATTTGGGTAATGAAGTGCGTTCTAGTGTGGAGCAAGGAACGGCTGCGATGGAAAAGCTAGTTGAAAAGCTTGGTAATACTGAAGATAAGGTTGAATGTAAGAAATTGAAGAAGGAACTTGAAGAAGAAAGGATAAGCAACACATTCCTTTGTATACAGAACGAACGAGTCGAGAGAGATCTCTATTGGACTAGAGTTCGAGCTCATGAGTTTTATCAAGAGATGATTCATAGAGGATTTGTGTTTGAAGAAAGACCGAATGAAGCTATTGATGTTCCGATCAAGGATGAGGAGCATACTCCAAAAGAATCATGAGGGAATCCATTCGTAGTAGTTTAGATTCAACTGTAGCTTCTTTTGTTGTGTAATCACTAAACTGAATCCTCAGTTAGTGGAGTTAGTGCTATTGGTTGTAACGATTTGTATCATTTCATGAAACAATGCAACTATGTATTAACTCTTTGTGATGAAAAATGAATGACTATCTTTTGATTACTACTTGATGTTGTGTGACTGTTGTTGTGATTGATTTGTCATTATATCATGTTATGAGTATATCATGTGATGAATGCTTATCAGATTGTTTTCTGTGTGACGTGACAGAATCATGCCTCCAAACTCTGCACCTATGACTCAAGCTGCTATTCATCAAATGATCAAGGAAAGTGTTGATGCCGCTATTGCTGCTGAGCGCGCAAGGCAATTAAATGTCAAAAACGATGCTAGTGGATCTGGGCCAGTTAGAGGTCAAGACATTGCACCTGTTGTTCGTAAGTGCACTTTTGTTGGGTTTATGAAGCGCAAACCTGCTGTCTTCCGTGGTGTTAAAGGAGCTGTCAAATTCGAGATGGTTTGAGAAAACTAAGAGTGTTTTCGAGATTAGTGAATATGCAGAGGGTAAGAAGGTAAAGTTTGTTGTTGCTACACTGGAAGGACTAGCTTTGACTTGTTGGAAAACTATGGTTGCAACCATGGGTTTAGAGACTGTGAACCAAATGCCTTGGACTGAAATGAAGCAACTGATAACTGCGGAATTTTGTCCGATAGAAGAAGTTTAAAGAATGGAGCACGAAATTGTGGAACTTGAAGGTTATAAGCGGTATGATGTTGCTGTTGCTTATACTCAGAGTTTTAATTGAACTGGTTTGAAGTGTCCCAAGAATGGTTAGAGCCTGGAAAGAGTGAGGTTTATGTTATTCAGGGATGGATTGACTGATATATCAGGGTCGTATTTATGTAAAGTGACATTTTCTAAGCCTGCTGATCTGAACGAACCTGTACGTATGGCTCATAAGTTGATGGAGCAGAAATCGCAAGCTAGAGATGCAGGAATTTTGGAAGGAAAGAAGCGAAAGTGGGAGAGCATTCAAAGTGGAAATGGTAGTGGTAAGGGCAATCAAAAGGATAACTCTCGTCAAACTTTGCAGAATAGCCAAAAGCAAGGGAAACACCACCGCGAAAGCACATGGTTACCGCTCCTATGACGGGCAAAGCTTCCTTTGTACGTGAACGGATGTTTTACTGCCATGTGGGTCAGTGTAGTGTACATCAAGTGCCAAAAGTGTGGAAGGTGGCACAAGGGCCAAGGTATTGCAAGGAGAAGAGTGTTGTCTTTAACGGGTGATTGCTAAACGCTCAGCCTGTTTGGACTTGTTATGATTGTGGTGAGCAAGGTTATACTAGGAACTGATACCCAAAGAAGATTAAGCAAGAAGAAGTTGGATAAGTTCGTGGCCGAGCTTATGCTATTAAGGATACCGAGCCTCAAGGTCTGAATGTGGTTACTGGTACGTTTCTGCTCAATAACTTGCTTTTGTTTTATTCGATTCGGGTTCCGATAGGAGTTTTGTGGATACTAGATTTAGTTCCATGCTTGATATCGATCTGGTTAAAATAGGAGCTAGTTATGAGGTAGAGTTAGCAGACGGAAGGGTAGTTAGTACGAATACTGTTTTGAAGGTTGCACTTTGAGTTTGTTTTTTTTTTTTTTTTTTTTTTTTTTTTTTTATTTTTTTTTTTTTTTTTTTTTTTTTTTTTTTTTTATTTTTTTTTTTTTTTTAGTTTTTAGTGATTTTTTTTTTTTTTTTTTTTTTTTTTTTAGTTTTTTTTTTTATTTTTTTTTCTTTAGTGTTTTTAAGTGTTTTGTTTTTTTTTTTTTTAGTGTTTTTTTTTTTTTTTTTTAGTGATTTTTTAGTTTTTTTTTTTTTTTTTTTTTTTTTTTTTTATTTTTTTTTGTTTTTAGTTTTTTTTTTTTTTTTTAAGTTTTTTTTTATTTTTAGTTTTTTTTATTTTTTTTTTTTTTTTTTTTTTTTTTTTTTTTTTTTTTTTTTTTTTTTTTTTTTTTTTTTTTTTTTTTCTTTTTTAGTTTTATTTTTTTTTTTTTTTTTTAGTTTTTTTTCTTTTTTTTTTTTTTTTTAGTTTTTTTTTTTTTTTTTTTTTTTTTTTTTTTTTTGTTTTTTTCGGGTTTTTTTTTTTTTTTTTTTTTTTTTCTAGTTTTTTTTTAGTGTTGGTGTTTTGGTATTTTTTTTTTTTTTCTTTTTTTTGGTTTTTTTTTGTTCTTTTTTTTTTAGTGATTATGATTGTAGTTTTTTTTTTTTTTTTTTTTTTTGGTTTTTTTTTTTTTAGGGTTTAGTTTTTTTTCTTTTTTTTTTTAGTTTTTTTGTGTTTTGGTTTAGTTAGTTATAAAGGACTTAAGAATGCCACTGGTCTCATCCTTAGTTGCTAGAAAGAAAACCCAACTGAACCTACTATAATCATCTGTGGCAACTAGGCAAATACTGATTGAGCTTGGTACGTTTGACGTCATAATCGGTATGGATTGGCTTGTCAAGCACGATGCCGTTATCGTCTGTGGCGAGAAAGTTGTTTGTAAACCATATGGAAACAAGATGTTGATAGTCGAAAGTGACAAGGGTGTGTCTCGACTAAAGGTTATATCTTGTATTAAGGCTCGTAAGTACGTCAAGCGAGGTTGTCATTTGTTCTTGGCATACGTGACGGAGAAGTAATCGAAGGAGAAACGATTGGAGGACGTGCCTGTAATTTGTGACTTTCCTGAGGTGTTTCCTGAGGACTTGCTAGGACTACCGCCGCCGAGACAAGTAGAGTTTCGAATTGGTCTAGTACCGGGGGCTGCACCTGTTGCACGTGCACCATATAGATTGGCATCGTCTAAGATGAGAGAGCTGTCGGTACAATTGCAAGAGCTGCTAGAGAAAGGACTTATTCGTTCGAGTTTATTACCGTGGGGAGCACCAGTGTTGTTTGTGAAAAAGAAAGATGGATCTTTTAGAATGTGTATAGATTATCACGAGTTGAATAAGTTGACCGTCAAGAATCATTATCCTCTCCCGAGAATTGACAATTTATTTGACCAACTGCAAGGTTCGAGCGTGTATTCTAAGATCGATATGCGATCAGGATATCACCAGTTACGCATTAAAGAAGAAGACATTCCAATTACTGCATTTAGAACTCGGTATGGTCACTTTGAGTTCCAAGTCATGCCGTTTGGATTGACTAATGCGCCTGCTGTGTTTATGGACTTGATGAACCGAGTATGCAAGCCATATCTTGATAAGTTCTTCATAGTGTTCATCGATGATATTTTGGTTTATTCCAAGGACGAAGAAGAGCACGGAAAGCATTTGAAGATTATTTTGGAGTTGCTCAGGAAAGAGAGATTGTAAGCCAAGTTTTCAAAGTGTGATTTTTAGCTAGATTCGGTACAATTTCTTGGTCATGTGATTGATCGTAGTGGTGTTCATGTTGATCCTGCCAAGATCGAAGCCATTAAGAGTTGGGCTGCATCGACGATGCCAACGGAGGTGAGACAATTTATTAGATTGGTTGGGTACTATAGAAGGTTCATTGAAGGTTTTTCTTTGATTTCTAAGCTGCTGACAAAGTTGACTCAGAAAGATAAGAAATACGAATGGGGAAAACAAGAAGGGGAAGCCTTTCAGACATTGAAGCAGAAGTTATGTAATGCACCAATCTTAGCGTTGCCCGAGGGAATGAAAGATTTCATGGTGTATTATGACGCATCACTTAAGGGCTATGGAGCAGTATTGATGCAAAGAGAGAAGGTGATAGCGTATGCTTTTAGACAATTGAAAGTCCATGAAGAGAATTACACTACTCACAATTTGAAATTAGGAGCCGTTGTTTTCGCTCTTAGATTATGGAGACATTAATTGTATGAAACAAAGTGTGTGGTTTTCACCGATCATAAGAGCCTACAATATATTTTGAATCAGAAAGAGTTGAACTTGAGACAACAAAGATGGATTGAGTTGTTGAGTGATTATGATTATGAAATTCGGTATCATCCTGGAAAAGCAAATGTTATGGCTGAAGCCTTGAGTCACAAGGAAAGAATTAAGCCATTGCGTATTTGAGCTTTGATGATGATTGTTCACAATGATCTAACAAAGAAAATTTGTGAAGCTCAAAAGGAAGCAATAAAGAAGAAGTATGTAAGGAAAGAAA
>BQNB010159186.1:0-12894 GCA_026074375.1 Tanacetum coccineum | reverse complement strand
AACTAGAGAACACAAAACATAATCGGTTTCCTATCATCTACTTTCTTTTCTTATGAAAAACAAACTCAAGAACGCAGCGTTAAAGTTTGTCTTTTCTCTTATAAAGGAAAGTAAACAAATGATGAAAATTCCAAAAGTAGAAGAATCGTAAACTGCTAAACGGATGTTGTTTTCTCTTTCAGGTTATCAAAGGAGGTGAGTCTTTTTTACTCAGATGTACGTGACTTACCGGGTTAATCCCAAGACCATTTTTGACCCTTCTCTGGCCATCGTAAATATACAAATCTAGCAAGGTTTGAACTATTAAATTATTGTTTGAAAGCTGAAAATGTTATCACTAGATCATTTGATGATGGTTAACCAGAAGAAACATCCAATTATTGAAAAAATGTAACCTTTAGAAGATGAAATTGACTAAATGCACCATCTTCACATTGAAATAATTATACATTATTTGGATGTTTTTCTTCTACTATTATGTGCTTCTTTGCACGTTGACTCCTTTGCCCTTTTGGCTTAATGTAAACGTGTCGAATTTTTTTTATATAACTTAAAAAATTATATTTGGTGAAAAGTCCGTTAGCTTGAGAATCATAAAGCAATTAAGTTTTAAGAATGTATGACCTAATCTTTTGCTGTTTTCTTTTCTTTCTAGAACATGATCTTATTTGAAAAAAAAGCACATTGAAATATCTAATGTATTTTGATAAAGTTGGTTTGGCAAGTGGCAACATCCAATAAGCTTAAAACGTTTTTCTGGTTATCTTTTGGACTATTTGCATTGCATTGCAATCCTTAAAATTTCCACATCAATCTTATTATAAGTTAGCCCAATTCAAAACTTATTATATGCGTTCGCCCAACTATATGCACGAATGTTAGTTAACGAGTGGGAATTGACCCGCGCGTTGCGGCGGGGCTACTATTTTGCTGCATCGTGTAAGGCACTTTTTATACGTTCTTCATACCAAAAGAGTGTGCCACAATGTTGACAGACTTGGTCACATGTTGGCTTACCTTGTTCTTCATACCAAAAGAGTGTGCCACAATGTTGACAGACTTGGTCACATGTTGGCTTACCTTGAGCTGCACGGTTGTTTAAAAAGGTAAATACAAATTTCTGACGGAGAACGATAGCAACATGTTGGCTTACCTTGAGCTGCAGACCGTGTGTGTCCGTTTTTTCATTGTATACCGTCACATTTACTCCCTTTGACAAAAGCTCATCACCGTTATCTAAAATAGTTTACTCAAGGTCAGAGCATGAACTGGTGGCCGCTACATAATGACCATCTGCTAACTGCTGCTGAATTTTTAGAACTAAACTGCATAAACAGCATAAAGATCAAAAACTTCAATAAAGGTTCATAGGTTCTAGTTGCAATGGGTTTTGATCGAACCTGTTCGATTTGTTTAATCCAACATCATCAATTCTTGAGACATATTTAAGTAAAGGATCCCAACGAAGCTGCAAACATTAGTCCTCCAGTTTCATTCTAATAGCTAAAAATATATTAAAAAAACATTTTTTTACCAAAAAAATTGACATTCCAAAAAATCTTCATGAGAAATCCAACTATCACCTAAAGCAACACTTACGTAGTCAAACAAAAATCATAAACTTCTTAATATGCCCTATAATGAAATGATTTATCAATCAAACCATTATGCTTGACTTCAAAAGAATAAATGGTTTTTGTGCGCAAAAATTTCTAAACACTTGGTTTTTTTTCTTCAGTTTAGACAAAAATACAGGTATGTATAACATATTGTATCCCACAAAGGGAGCCTGCCCTGGTGATTAGTCGAGCCTCACAATGTCGAGTCCGTAATCATCAGGATTATTAAAATGAAAAAAAAAATCCAAGTAAAACTCGTCAAAAAAGGAAGAATATAGTTTCATTTTTTATGTACGTACAAAGGTAGTACTCCGTATTGTGCAGCGTTTCAGTTAAAAAACTTGCTGTAGTTCATGCAAAAATATTTAAACCAGTGCCTTTGAAATTACTTTGTTTCAATGAACTCATTGGTGAAAGGCATAAAGCACCCTGGTTAGTTATTGAAAAGCCATCAGAATTTCTTCTAAAAGGAAAAGTTGTTACCAGCATTAATTTTCAAGTGAGTGTTTGTAAGTGAGACCAGCGTTTCTAGTTTTGATCACCAAAGTAACCTCATTACCAATTTAAGAAGATTTGCTACCAAAAGTACAAAGAAAAAGAAAATCAAAAAGTATCCTCTCATTTTCATTTTTTCTACTTATAAAACTGTGCATTTTATCTGGCAGTGTTGCAGCTGCTAAAGGCATGTCTTATTTTATTAAGGTTTCCAAAATACAACTGGAAGAAATTCCACTAACCGGTGTTTATTGACGGATCGTCATGGTCAACCAAAACTGTATTATAAGGGAAAAGTTGCTCAGATCAGATGAAACTGTTCTTACCTTCCGCACTCTATTTACATTGCAACAAACATTATCAGCTGTAATAACAACACGTTGCAAAAAGTGAATATAATCTAAATCATTGCCTATATGTTCTTTATATATGTTCTGTTTTTAAAGGTTTTTCTTAGTACTAACAGCTAGTTCACTTACACACTACAACGTGGCGGACAACTAAGAGTCGCAGGCGTTTCGCGCAATTAGGCGACAAAAGAGCATGATGCCACATTTTCTCTAGCAGACAATTTACGCTGGATACCCTGCAAAGAGCAGGGATTTCATTTGATTCAAAGATCGTAGGCCGTTGGTGTTCATATGAATGGGGCTTATAATCCTGTATACCTGGTGGCATTCTTATCGATAGCGGACGTAAAAGAGAGGTCCTTATTTATACACATATCATTGGGATGAGTAACTGCAACACATACAAAGCAAGAAATAATGAATATAATTCAAGATATCCGAAGATGCATGCGGGGATCAGCTGTTGTCACATGACATTTACTTGTAGACCTATTGACTACAATGTGTCAATCGATTGTGTAGCATCGCCAATGAAGTGGAATGCATGACTACAGGTCAATGGCACACCATTCTTGACATGGAACAAATTTTCTATGATATAAAAGGTCTATATCTCCGAATCCAAGAATAATGTCGCGCTGCAGTTTAGGCAACCCTAACTCCCTAACTGAACAATGGACGTAGCTATTCTAGCATGGTAAGCCTGCTATCAAATTGTTGATGTTAACAGCCTCTCGATATTGCTGCATAAGTCAAACAAAGAAAAGAAAATAAGAAATTTTGAAAAACGTATGATGGACTAACACAAACATAAAAAATGCATTGTATAGAGTATGTCAACATTTACCATCTTGCAGACCAACACCTGAGTTGATATTAAAACTACTAGAAAATATTGCCTTTTGCACATGTTCCAAGCATGTAAAAGTTCAAAACTTGTATTTATAAATAAAACCTTTGTTTAGTAACAGTTTCCTATTATCTTCACCTTACCCATAACAACAATCGACACAATACTCGTATTTACGGCTAGAAGAACAACACAGACAACTTTTTTTAGTTAGTTTTTTATCGAACCCCAACCACTGACATTAACCTCATAATCATCAAACGCATAGCCTACATTCAATAACATAGATCATAATTGATTGTACACAAACATGTTTCAAGAAGTACCTCGAACTCCCTAATTCAAACATCACACTCACACCAAACATCACACACTACGCACACTTATCACCGAACAGACAACAGACCCATCAGACGACATCAATTTCGGAGCCGATAAAACCTTGAACTCCTCGCCAGCACGCTCGTAAACCTTACCCGCCAACATTTATCACACGGCCTAATTCGATCAGTAAAATGGAAGAAAAAAAAACATTGTCAAACACACAAATTTAAAGCATTTAACTACGAAATCGTCATTACCCATAATCGAATGAAACTACCCAATTGGCAACCCCTAATTCATAAGCTAATAAAAACAAAACCCGTAGCGCCATAATACCAACTTATAAAACTAACAAAATAAATTATAAAATAGACACAAATTGAGCAACAATACCATTAATTCGGGACCATTGAATACAACCTTCTGTCTTTAGTCGGTGGGTTATACTATACTCATACATTACCGCTGAATTAGCGAAGAGTATCACAAACGTTGTTCCAAAATTACTCAAGCTCAACATATGTGAAGTTTGACTATATATGTTGTGTGTTTTTGTTTCAAGGATGAATGAATCAAGCCGGTGGTGAGGTTCCAGAAAGATGAAGAAAGTGGGAAGCAAAACACATAAAATCCAAAGAAGTATCGAGAAATAGCTAAGAAGAAAAAAATTAACAAAATATTAAAAAAAACCAAAGTTACCGGACTAAGGTAGCAGGCCACAACAACGGGCCAACGTCAGCCCATAAAAAGGACGCACTGTTTTTGTCGCCTTTCGTGATGATATAATTAGTATACAGGATAATTAGGCAATTTGTTTCTCATCACGTTTTAGTTCACATTGGCATAGTTATCGACTTGATTTCCCATGGAACTTGATGTCGTAACCTTAAATTATCGAGTAAATTAATCAAAAATATACCATTTAAATAGCATACAAGTCCATAATGTGTGGTAACTAAAATCATAAGTGATACTTTTAGGTGGCACTTAGATCACGAGTCGCCACCATCACATCACTCACATTTTCGGAATCGTATGTGAGGATGTGTGAGGTGTGTTATTGTCAGGGTCTCGAAGTTTTAGGAACCTTAAATTATATACCTCTATAAAAATTTAAAGGTAGATCATTACAATATATTTTTAATCGTCATGTTTAGTTGTCATATAAGTACTTTTGCACAGGGCTTCCGCTAGCCCAGCTACAGCAATGCATATTTCACGTATAAAGCAGCCAAATTAAGACCGTCCGGTGGTGCATATCACATGACAAAAGGAAATTGTATGTATGCGTGTATTGCGAAATATATTTATGTTTAAGTAAGGTATACGTAAATGATAAATGAATTTAGTAACCCTTTACGTGCCTAAATGTGTTATTATTCGTCAAATACCCGGTCATTCAAGGCTCCCAAATCATACTATTCAAAATAGCAACTTATACTATTCTCGTCACTAAATAATTGTTATCCAACAAAAAATACATCATTTAAGAAAACATAATTATTACTGTTTTATCTCTTTAACTTTTTTACATAATGACAATTTTACCTTTAATAATTAATCCATTTTTTAAAGTTTGTAATATTTATTTTAACCAAAGGTAATAGCGTTAACTCGATCAGAATTCTGTAAATATTTTTGTTGATACAAACTTTAAAAGGTAATATTTATTTTAAAGTTTGTAATATTTATTTTAACCAAAGGTGCGCGACCCTAAAAACCCCTGGTCCTTTAAGGAAGAGACACTGTTGGAAGATGCCATCGCGGCCAACGTAAGCCGTGCCGAAAAGAAAAAGAAGTGTCGGGTGGTGTGCCGTACCCATGGGGTTGGCTCCGCCCACCATGCTAGGTCTGACGGCGTTCCAGTATCAGTGCCCACCGTCGCTCCTCAAGGCCTTGCCATCCTGCTGGCGGACGCTGCTACACAGACGGAGACATCTGAGGATGAGGCATCTCCAAGGTTGTTTAGGTCTAAGTCTTTACCACCCATGTATAACTTAGATTGGCCATAGTACCGCCTGTGGTACTTAGGCAATATTTTTGTTTGTCACATGTCCACGGATGTCTGTGATAAACAATCTTTTAGTAAAATTTGCACTTGTAGTGTCTTACACGCTAATTGAGGACACAGGGTCCGTGGCCGCTGGGGTTGCAACCCTCTTACGCGGCAGACCCATTATGAGGTTATATGGCCTAGAACTATTCGGAAATGGTCATGAATGATAAATAACATGAAGTAAAAAAGGAGAGGCGCAAACTAAAAAAGAATAAATAAATGACAAGTTTTATGTTATATAAAAAAGTCGTTGGGTTAGCTAGACCCAGCGGAGTTTTATTCATGCTCAAAGAACAAAAAAGAATAAATACATGGATTACTTTCTTATGCAACCTAATTGTAGTTCGAATCCATGCATGAGTCGTGGCTCAGAGGTAACACTTTTTTAGATTGGCGATGTTCCACGTCCTTGGGAGGACCGTTCTGTCCGTAGATCTTAGTTGTATGCTCCATCTCCTAGCGCTTCCATTACCTCGTAAGGTCCTTCCCACTTTAGACCGAGTTTCCCTCCATCTACAGTATGACTGGCATCGTTATTGCGGTAGACAAAATCTCCTGGCCTGAAAGTGACACCACGGACCTTGTCATTGTAATGCTTTGTCATTTTTGATTTGGCCTTAGCTTCACGGATTGCTGCACATTCACGTCGTTCTTCTAGTAAATCCAAATTTAGTCGTAGCTCTTCATCGTTATGTGCGGCTTCCACTACCGCGGTGCGGTACGTTGGCATTCCGATCTCCGCGGGTATGACAGCTTCGGTTCCATAGGTCAAGGAGAAAGGAGTGTCACCGTGGCTTGACTTGATAATTGTACGATGGGCCCAAAGGACATGGGGGAGTTCTTCTATCCAATTCTTGTTTCCTTCGCCCAAGCGGGCCTTGATTCCTTCACCCAAGCTCCGGTTTGCCCTTTCTACGAGTCCATTGGTCTGCGGATGTTTCACTGAATCTAATCGTTGCGTGATGTTTAACTTTTCACACCAATCTTTGAACAGATTGTTACTGAATTGTTTACCGTTGTCCGAGACTATTTCTCCTGGGAGGCCGAAGCAGCATACGATGTTGTCCCACACGAATTTTTTTCACCTGATTGCCGGTGATAGTGGCCACGGCTTTCGCTTCTATCCACTTCGTGAAATAATCCATAGCAACTATCAAGAATTTGACCTTTCCTGGTCCCTCTGGGAAAGGACCAACTATGTCAATTCCCCACTTATAGAATGGCCACGGAGCCGTGATTGGGGTTAGCGGCTGCTGGGGGTTTCTTGGCATGGGACGATGTATTTGGCAATCATTACATGTGCGTATCATATCCCGTGCGTGTTGATGCATGGTTGGCCAATAGTATCCTAACCGCATGGCCTTGGCCACCACGGACTGTGGTCCTGCATGCATGCTGCACGATCCCTCGTGTATCTCTCGGATCACATAATCCGCTTGGAGTGGTCCAACACACCTTAGCCACGACGTTAGAAACGACCGCTTGTAGAGGATTCCGTCTAATAATTCGTATTGTCTGGCTTTGATACAAAGTTTGCTTGCCTCCTTTCTATCACCAGGGAGGGTCCCATCTTTCAGGTACTCCATTATTGGGGTCATCCATGTTGGTCCCTCTTCTTTCACCACAGTCGCCACTTCCCCCTCTTGTATGGATTTTTCTTTAAGTATTTCAACCAAGACCTGTTTTGATATGTGGGCGAAACTGGTTGATGCGATTTTGCTCAGGGCGTCCGCTTTCTTGTTTTTGCTTCTTGAAACTTGACTTATGGAAAAGTTAGCGAAGCCGCTGATTAGGCTTTTGGTCTTCTCAAGGTACTTAACCATATTTTCTTCCTTTGTGACGTATGTCCCTAGGACTTGGTTTGCTACCAGTTTAGAGTCTACGCTTACGTGCACATTACGCACACCCATCTGTGTTGCTATCCAAAGACCAGCTATCAGTGCCTCATACTCTGCCTCGTTATTAGAGGCGGTGAACTGAAATCTTAGCGCATAGGTGAACTCCGTTCCCTCCGGGCTTGTCAGTATTAAACCAGTGTCGGATCCATATATACATAATGATCCGTCCGTGAATAGTGTCCATGGCTCTTGCAGGACTTTAACCATCGGTGTGTCTGACGGACTTTCATCTGGCTTTTCTACAAGGAAATCCGCTAGGATTTTTCCTTTCACTGACATCCGCGGGCGGTACGTGATATTGCGTTCTCCTAGCATGACGCTCCATTTTTGTAATCATCCTGCCACATCGGGACGCGACATTATTTGTTTAATGGGTTGGTCGGTGATGACCGCAATAGGATGCGCTTGGAAATACCTCCGCAACCTCTTAGCAGCAAAAACCAGTAATAGAACAAGCTTCTCCATTGGGGTGTAGTTTAGTTCGGGACCCTGTAATGCGCGGCTTACGAAGTAGACTGACGTCTGAATCGCGCCTCTTTCGGTCATCAACACCGCACTAATAGCTCCGGGGAAGGCGGACAGGTACACAATCAGTTCTTCTTTTGGTTTGGGTGCTACTAACAGGGGTAGCTCCGACAAATGTTCCTTTAATTGGTTGAAGGCCTGTTCCGCTTCTGGTGTCCAATGGAAGTCTTTTTAATGCACTTCTTCAAGGTTTTAAATAGCGGCAAAGACTTTTCTGCTGATTTGGAAAGGAACCTATTCAGACTAGCCAACTTCCCGTTGAGGCTCTGGGCCTCTTTGATTGTCCGAGGGGACGGGAGTTGTAGCACTGCTTCTGTCTTGCTAGGGCACGGTTTTATCCCTTCTGGGGCAATCATGTACCCCAAGAACATTCCTTCCACTGCCCCAAACGTACATTTTTTGGGGTTGAGCTTCATGTTGATTTTTCATAACGTACGGAACATTTCGTCGATGTCTCTTAACATTTCTGCCTCGGTGTGACTCTTAATAACCAAGTCATCAACGTACACTTCTATGTTCCGGCCAACTTGGTTGTCAAAAACTTTGTCTACCAGCCTCTGGTATGTGGCACCAGCATTCTTGAGGCCAAAGGGCATTTTTGTATAACAATATACCCCTTGGCTGGTGTGGAAAGTTGTTTTCTCCTCATCTGACTCTGCCATCTGTATCAGGTGATAGCCTTACCCCGGAAAGACAATAAATAGTAAACCCGAAGCCGTAACCGAAGAATACTTAATGGGCCCACCCGTACCCATCTAATGGGCCGGGTCAACCCATTTAAACATTATATGAAGAAAAAGGCCCAAACCCTTGTTAAATCTAAAAAGGCCCAAACTGCCAATCCTTAGGCCCAATCCCTTTTATATTAAACCCGTTAGCCCAATCACCCATTAACCTAACGGCTGTTTCATCACAAGGACCAAACCGGCAAACACACATATACCCCTAAAGGACCAAATCTGCCACATCTCAGAGTTTTTACCCCCACTAGGACTGGATTTGGCATTGCTACTTTATCACCATTGTGGGATTGTTCTGCTCACTTGCCAGACATTTTAACTGTTAACCTCAAACATCATTTAACCGCCCCATAACTCCCCACCATACTGTTCATTGTCTCCCCCAACTCGTTTACTGTTCACCACAGCCAAAACTATCACTCTCAAACCAAACCCCATACCCCACATGGGCTCTTGCCACTTTGGCAATCCCTGAAAATCCCATTGGCTACACGAATGGAGGGCTATGATGATATGACTTGGGCACAAAGGCAAATTGATGGCTGAGATTACTTTGAGCTACTCTCTTACACAACAAACACAAGGCTTGAGTTCTCTCTACAAAGAAACACAAGATGAGGCCAAGAGCATGAAGAACCTTAGTATAAATAGTAGACAGCTTGTACCTTATTAGTTTTGTCAAATTTTGTTTAAAGTCAAAAGCTTGTAATCAAAAGGATGTACCATTTTTATTAATGCAATTTACTTTTCTTGTCATCTAAATATTGTCTTTTAAATACTTGCAATTTACTTTTTCATGTTTATGCAAATTTATGAGTTTTCTTTAAATCACTTGTCATTTACATAACCTGTCTATTAAATATTGTATTAAGCCTTTGCATAAGCTTTTGAGATATCAAAAACTTATTTAAAGCTCATTTTCATTTTCTGTCAAAAAAACTCAAAAATCCAAAAATATCAAGAAGAATGCATTAGATAGTAAGGTTAATAAGGATGGCCATGGTTGTTGTGCTTCGTGGGATGCACTTTGAAGGTTTTTTAGCTTTTGAAAAGCTTATTTAATAATCCATTAGCTAAAGGAACCTCTGTTAAGTTTTTCTACTTTTACATTTTGCTTATTTACTGTAGCTAGCTTATTTCTGCTTATTTTCTGTCTTTTCTTGCTTATTCATGTCTTTTATGCATATTTGTTATTTCTTGATTGCTTATGTGTGCTTTGTTTAAGTCTTTGTGCTAAACTGCCTTTAAATGCCTTTAAACTGCTTATTTCCTTAATTGCTTATGTCAGTGCTCTTTATTGCTCTGTAATGTGCTTTATTAACAATTGCTTGGTTATCTTTCTGTTTTTCAAAATCTTTTGCCTTAATTTTCTTAAAATCAGTTTTGAGAAGGAATTTTAAAAACCTAAAAGGGGTGTTTGGCGGGGTGTTTGGGTCAAGAGGTTAAAGTGGGTCATTTTGGTATAAAACCCATTGGGTCACTTGGCCACTTTTGGCAAGCTGTTTTTGAGTCTTTTTAATATGTTTTTGAAGTTGTTTTTTTAAAAGTTTGTTTTAAAGTTTTTCTTAAGTGGTCTTCAAAACTGTGAGTCAAAAACAGTTTCAAAGCTCTTATTTGATAAGCTTGTTTAAAACAGTCTTTTAAGGTTTTGTTGGTGTTGTTTTGAGTGTTTAAATAGAATAGTATCAGTCCCTTTTAGTTTACCTTTTGTGTTTTTAAAACTGCCAATTTTTGGTTTAGTGTCTTTCTTAGTTAAAAAACTGCCTTTTTCAATTTCATTTTTCAGTCATTTAAAATAGATTTTAGCTTTTAAAATTTTGAGCATAAGCTCATTTATGGGTGTTTTCCATCTGTTTTTACTTATTTTTCAAATTCAGCTTATTTACTAGTTTATTCTGAGGCCTGCTTATTGCTAGTTGCTTTTCAAGAAAACCAAAAAATAGCCACTCACTGTAACTAGCCCTTTTCCATAAGCTTTTTAGCAGCTTATTTAAGCTTCAAACTTAATTTTCTTTGCAGTTTTAGATAGCCCATAAGCCAATCTTTCAAGTAGTATAAGCTGTTAGCCATTAGGTTCCCTTTAGGTGCTTAGAAATAAGCCCAAAAAGCTGTCCCCTAGGCTGTGTGACCAACAGTTTGTGCAATTTGCTTATTTGCTTATTCTAGCTTAACTGTGTGTTTTACTTTGCTTATTTTTGTTTAACCTTGCTTATTAGGTCTAGGCCCCCATCTGTTTTTGCTTATTCCCTCTTTTTAATTGCTTATTTGTCAAAAAAGTTCTTAACAGTTTTGCTTATATATACCTTGGTGTAAAAAGTGAAACTGCCACTTTTTCTTTGCTTATTTTTTTCCAGCTTATTTTGAGTTTCAAAAAAGTTGTCTTTTTTAAAGTGTCTTATTTTTAATTGTTTTATAAGTTTAAAAAAAAGTTTTCATAAAAAGGGAGGCCAAGGATTCGAACCCTGGACCTCCCCCTTAGCACATAGTCGTCCCACACAAACACACACTCACCAACGTCGCCAGTAGGGCTATCTGTTAGCCTTACTCAACATTTAATTTATATACACATTTTCCCTTTTAGTCTTTTAGCCAAGTTTAGCTTATTTTCGGTTTATTTTTAAGCCAACTTTCAAAGCTTTTATTTTTCTTAAATTCAGCATGTCTTAAACTACTTTTCTGTATTTTTTCATATTTTTCCAAAATCATTTACTATTTTTAATCATTTTTTCTTTTCAAAACAGTTTTTAAATCATATTAAATTATTAAAAAGTTAAAAAAAATATAATTCTTTTTTTCAAAATTTTCTTTTATCATTTTGCACTTAGGAAACATAGTTTTGCACTCGTAGGGTTATTTTTGTAAAAAATTGATTTTTAAAGAACGGGTTTCGAACCCCGTTCTCGTTTTTAAGTTTAAATCGCTTTTAGCTTTCGTTTTTGGGTTTTCTTTCATCGTTTTTGCATTTTAATTGTAGAAATTAGAAAACCAATTCCAAAAACCTTTAACCATTCAAAAACGCGATCACAAACGTTCTCGATTTTCAATTTGCACCTCGACGGGAGAACGACCCGGGGGATTTTTGATTTTTCCTTTGGTCAAAAAGAATTTTCTTTGAATCCTTCGGAATACTTACTCACTACAATTGAATTATAATCTTGAAATTATCCTTATATATTTATTATATTTATTATAAATTATATATACAAAAAGTCTTAGTTTTAAAGGTTATCATTGATGTAAGTAGATTTCAATATTTGATTTTTAGTATTGGAATGATGAATCTTTAAAGTCTTTTATCTCTTTATGTTTTTGTAGAGTTTTGTCTGAATTAGTACTGTTATTCATGTCATTAAAAGTTTCTGCTCTTAAGTATAATTAATACTGCTGAGTTACTATTGTTAGTTATACTTAAGACTGCTAGGTATAAATAATACTGTGATAATTGTGAAAATTGTTATGGATTATGTTTTCTTGGTTTTTGGATTAACATTTTACAGGAAAAGCAAAGAAAAGTGTTAAATTGATGATGGAAAAGCGGTTTAGAATGGAATTGGAGTTAATGCTGGTGACTCAAAGTTAATGCTGCTAGGCATAACTTACTACTGTTGGGTTACTACTGCTGCGTGAAAGTTAATGTTGTTGAGGGTAGTTTCATAAATACTTTTATTAAGGGTTTTAATCGATCCTTTAATTAATTTTACTCTTTCAAATCATCTCTAACTAAAACCCTAACTCAATTTTATCATCCATTATCAAAACCCAACACAAATGACGAATCTAAAGTTTGCGGATACTCATAACATGGTCGTATATTTGTCTAAACCCAAAGAGAGTGATGGGTTTGAACAAATTGTAGATTTTTTGAATGCACATCCTATAAAGTATGCGCTAACCGTTAATCCCACAATATATATTTCTTGTATCGAACAATTTTGCTCTACTGTCAAGGCCAAAACTATCAATGGGGAAGTACAGTTGCATGCCCTAGTAGATGGAAAGAAGATAATCATCACTAAATCAACTGTTAGAAGAGATCT
>BQNB010159185.1:0-14940 GCA_026074375.1 Tanacetum coccineum | reverse complement strand
TGTTTCGAGGTCTTGTCTAACGCTCTATTTTGGTCCATAATGTAGTAGAATAAGGTTAGTTAAAGTGTGGATTGCTCCTTTGTTTTAAGTCTCAATCTGTCAAAGTTTCTAAGTCTATTTTCAAAGTTAAAATCTAATTTTCAATAGCAATTTTAGGATAGAGTAAGTTTGTTTTAGGATCTAAAATTGATAGGATAAGTAGTTTATACATTAACCTCCATCTGTTTTCTATTTTTGAGGTTTCATAAGCTCATTTGCCTAGCTTAATATAGGGCTGCAATTAGCACTTTGCTCTTTTATAAAAACTTGAAAAAAACAAAAACATAGTGTAACTGTCATTTTAACTTAGCTTTTTCATAGCTTATAAGTGTTTCAAAATCCTTAACTTTTGTTTTTATAAGTAGTTTATAGTACTATCTTAATCTGTTTTGAGTTTTTAAAGTCTAGCTTATTAATTTAATAGCTTATTTTTGAGTTTAAAAACTATCCTTAAGTCGCTTTCTTTGAATTTTCATCAAAACTGTTTAAGTGCTTATTAAATTTCCAGCTTATTAGGATTGCTTATTTTGATTTAGATTTGCGTATTAAGTTTAATTAGGCCCTTAGAAGCTTATTTGGTTTTAGCATTAAGCTTTAAAAGGCTTTTTCACTTAATCAGTTTAGACTTACAGCTTTTTAAGCCTAAGTCAAAACTGAAACTTTTAAATGCTTATTTCCAGCTTATTATTGAGTTTTAGAAAAAGTGCTTTCACAAAAAAGTCTTATTTAGAGCTTATTGATAAGTGTTAAAAAAATAAGCAAATAAAAAATAAAAATAACCAAGGTCTCAGGCTCGAACCCTAGACCTCAACCTTAACCTCCCAATGCTTTAACACCACCCACATGCCCTTAGGTCTTTTTCGTTATACATCCACACAATCTTTCTTTTAAACCCATTTTGCATTTTAAGCTTTCATCCCTTTTGGGCTTATTTCTAGCTTATTGAGATAAGCTGGTTTGCTCATCTTATTTTTCTTAGATTCTAAAGAGTTCAAAGTAATTTTCGTGAATTTTTCAGATTTTTCTAAATTAGTTTAGTATTTTTAATAATATTTTTAGATTAAAACTGTTTTTAATTCATAATAAATTAAATAAAAGTCAAAAAATATAATTCTTTTTTTTAATTTTTATTAATCATTTAGGTCTTTTAAAAAATAAATTTGCATTTCTAAGGTTAAAATTTGTAGTTTTAGGTTTTTAGTTGCTTTTTTATAATCCCGTTAACGTTTTTTGTGCTTATTTCGTAATTGCTTAATTTGTTGCTTTCCTTTGCGTTTTTTTTGCATTATCATTGTAGAAATTAGAAACCAAAATCAAAATCAAAATCTATTCAAAATCCCGATCACAAACTTCAACAAAAAGTTCAATTCACGCCTCGTTGGAACACAAACGACCCGGGAAACGACTAGAAAGGTTCACTTTCGAAATCGATACTTCCGGAATTATATTTTATTTGTGAATTGGTTTATCGCTTTGGTTAAAAGTGATTTACTAATTTACCTATATTTTATATATATATACTATTGACTCGATCAGGCTACATCATAAGTCTCTCTAAACAATGCAGGAAGGCTCTATTCCTCCTTACGCACAGTACTTGATTACCTAAAAATGAATACTCGAAAAGGTCAACATAAAGTTGGTGAGCTCGTAGGTTTAAGTTGTAAACCCATTTGCTTTGCATATAGTTTAAGTAGGACAATAGCGAGAAGATATGCATATACGGCATTCAGTATCGTCACAACATAATAGCTCACACCATAACCAATCACATAGTAACAATCATAATAACATTCCCACTATATAATGCAATAATATAACTCAATAACATAACTCAATAACATAATCCAATAACATAACTCAGGTTCGTAACTCAATAGCGTGGGTATATCATCCCAAAGGTATGTGTGACAACCGTGACTTGAGCAGGTTAGTCAAACCTTTAGAGTTGACTAAAGTATTTATATGTGTTATAATTGAGTGCTTATGTGACCTTATATGGGTATTTGATATCAATCTGTGATGCGTGTTCATCTTATTGTGATTGAGTTGTGGTTTTAGTGGCTATTTCATTTCGTTCACATTTTTGTGACAATGGAAATGATAGTATGATTTTATGCGTTATCATGTAATTTGGTGAATAATTGAAGTATGAGCGTAAAGAGTATATATTTTATTCCTAGGAATGAATTAAGTCTAGTATTTAAATTTGATAAGCATTAGTATTTCTGATTTAGGAAAGTAATTTATGAAATGATTTAGTCATTTCATTTCGTTTGTGATGATTATTTTGGAAGTATAGTGATTTTCATTATTTTATCGTCGGTAAAATTAATGAAGTGTGAATCGTTAATTTCGAGTTGAAAAAAATTAATTAGAATGTTGAGGTTTAATAATTTATTTATGAGGTAATTAATAAAAAATAATTTGGGAAAAATAATAGTAAGTAGTGTAAGTGTTTTTATTTTATGTTTAGTGTATTTATTTAATAAGTGTTTTAAGTAAATATGTAATAAATATAGTTTTTATAGAAACCCTAAGAAGAATAGAATTTTTTTTATCAAGAACCAAGGTGGTGATTCAAGTGTAATCGGGTGAGAAGTTTAGGTATGGATTATAATAAACGTCTTGTTTCATATATATATAATCTTGTAACTTTAATTGATGGATAGATTGGGTTTTACTATTTTGTAATCAAAGATATAAAAACTTATATGGGTGTGTTCGGGAATAGATTTAGAGCATGTGGGTGTAAACGGTTTAGATTAGAATGCGTTAATTTGAAAGTTAGGGTTTGGTAGAATTTTAGGTTATGTTGATCGAATGACATCTCACTGATAAAACGAGTTATGCTATGAATCTCATGCCTAAACTTAAGTTCAGAGAGTCTAGTTTTAAAAAGTCCAGCCCCGAAAGGTTTTGAGGTAGGGAAGTTAGTCAAATAAGTTTTACAAAAAAAGTCGTCGAAACAGTAAATTCAGGTCAGATTTGGGTCTGATTTCGGGGAGTAAAACCCCTACTTAGAAGTTGAGCCAAGGCTTAAAAAAATCAGAGATCATATTTTATGTGTCTATTAACTCCAGCTCAAAGCACAATTCCTAAAACATTGTCTAAGCATTTTTAGAAAAATCAAACTTTATGGTGTGCGTTCAGATCCGAATTTGAGTACTTTGTGATGTTGAATTTTTATAAAATAGTTAGACTCAATATTTTTTTTAAATCACAGTAGTTCATAACCCATTGGGAAGGTATGGAATGAAGTAGGGAAAATAATTTGATGATTTAGTATTTTATTGTAGAAAACACTCATGAAGGTATTGGAAACTTGTTAAAAATACTACGAAATGCTAGGAAAACTTGGATAAATGAATTAAGGGTATTAGGGTATAAGTGAGATATAGGAAGTGTGATAAAGTGTTTATAAACATAATATAAACATGGTAGTCCATCAATTGATTGTTACATCGTCTTGGGCATTTAGCCTAATCGCGTGTAACACGTGTTTTATTTATGTTTAGTTGATTTCAAAGAATTCGTAAAGTAGATGTGCATTAAGTGAGTTTCATAATCCTATTTTTCCGTTTTAAATTGGGATGGAAATGATGCAAATGTTTTGAAATGTTTTTTGCTATGATTAATTGCGTATGGATATTACATGACTATTTATGACGACTATGTGAATAATGTTGATATTGAATGGGATGGATGAGTATGCTATTAGTGTTTATATGGAGTATTGATATGGGATCAGATGGAGTGCGCCTACTCAGTGTTGGTTACGATCTCTAGGATCGGAATTGGGTCGCCCTACCCAATGTGTGAATATGTTTGTGTGGTACATTCTAGGTGAGCTTGGTTGCTTATAGTGTCAGCTATTCTAAGCCCGAATGTGTAATTAATTGAGTGAATGTGTTGATATGATTTTGTTGCATGCTAGCATAGGTTCATGATAGTTCATTTTTGTTCTACCTTGTTTTGATAATCACAGTGAAAGCGAGTATTGTTGCGTGTCTAAAACCTATGACTCTCACCAACATTATTGTTGACATTTTAAGCATCATTTTCAGGTGAGCATCTTGAGGAAGGTGAAGTTAAGAAGATTAGCTAGTAAGACCGTAGGCTTGCATGCGGAGTTACCTCCTAGTTTTTATTTCGTACTTGTTTTGAATTGATACCTTGAATGTTGATTGATTATTTAGGTTTTGAGATATTTCGTTTATGTCTTTGTATTGGAGTTACTCTTTTACCTCCATGCAAAACCCTCTTTTTCTTGTGTTAGGTATTGTCATGACACTTTGTGTCCATTTTTGCTTTGATTAATGCATTGTAGTTTTCTCCATTGTTGACACCATTGTGTTGTGATGATACCCATGACGTTACCCCTCGTGTTTCCGCCTTGGCGGGGTGTGACAGTATGCTGGATACCCTACCTAGATACGACGGGCGTCTCTTCCCGAGATAGTTTACTTCCATAATATAGGTACATATCACACTTATAGCAATATAAACTCACATAATGTCCTAAAAGAATAGTTTAACACAACACAAAACATTTTAAAATAACGTTTGAGTATCATTTTCCCCCTAGGAAAACATAAGTAAAAGAGGGGCTACGAGGACTCACCTTAAACGAAGGGGTGAATCGAAATAGATCAACAAATGAAAGATGAGCTCGAATGTTCTAACGCGACCTAGTTATAGTATATTGCTTTAGATTTAAGCAATCAATAGTGAATGATACACGTGTGTAGTTTATAATGTTCTTATCACCCGTACGTGTTTGCGTTTTAGTTAAGTAAGTCAAATGCATAATCGTAAAAGTTATATTGTTTTCATCAAGTCTCGACACACAACGAAAGTTACTATTTTATTAAGTTTCGATGTTAAACCAAAAACTACTACTCCCTCCGTCCCATATTAAGTGTCCACAATGGAATCTTTTAAGTCTTTTTTCCTCAACTTTAACCATAAATATTTTTGTTTGTGTTATATAATATTGAACGAAAATTCTACCAACGAAAAATATATTCAAAACTCTATCCATTCATATATCTTGCATCAAGTATCATATAACATAAGAAGAAATCATTAAGGTCAAAGTTGAAGAAAAAAGACTTTGAAAAAGTCAAGTGGACACTTAATGTGGGACGGAGGTAGTATTTTATTAAGTTTCAACATTTAAACAACTTTTACTTATTAATCTTAAGTACTCCCGCCCAATATCCGTTTTATAATTATTTCCGCTAAATTTATATTTAGCCTAAAACACGATAAGTATTCTTACCAAAGTCTAGTTACCAAATTGTATCCGTCATCAATTCTTTACTAGTATACTTTACGTCACTAACTTTAATAAATCCTATCTCGCTTATTAATAATACTTTTAGAAAGTTTCCGACGCACATAGAAAATACATAAGTCATACTATAGTATTTGTTAAAGATTTTATTTCAAATTACAAACAGCTCCTATTATTTTTATAGCTCGGTTGTACAATTACTTTTATCTTGTTAGTTTCTTGTAAAAATCGTTTTCGCAAACATGGGTGATGACGTTTTGAAAGAACCCAAAATATGCACATGAATAAAAGTGATGAAAAGATGAAGAGTTTTAATTCGAAATAAACTCGAATATAACCCGAATGAAATCTTAAATAACCCAAAAATAATAACTAAGAATCACTAGAAACTAATCAACAATATTTGTGAAGATGGAAAAACAAAACACAAAGGTGTGTTTGTTTGGTTGGTGGCGTCGAACTCACTCGTTTTAAGTCCGTTTTTAGCGATCTTTATATCCACGCATTCATATTTAAAGGTATGAATATATTTTTAAACTCTCGACTTTTTAAAGTGTTTTTAACGACTCGTTTTACTTTGTTAAAAATCTGGACAACAAGTATTTATACACAAAACTACACCATATTTTAGCCGCAACATCACAACTTCACAAACTAAACTAAATCCCTTCCACCGATTGTTACCAGCACTCAACAACTTCAAGTCTACCTAATCCCTTCCACCGATTGTTACAAACTCTTCATAAACCACTTTTAACCACTTATAACCTACTTTTAACACTCTTAATCACAATATAACCACAAAAGTACAACAAAAATTAAGAAGAACTCGCAAACCTAAATAAGTTGTACAATCACTTTTATCTTGTTAATTTCTTGTAAAAATCATTTTCACAAACACGGGTGATGACGTTTTGAAAGTACCCAAAATATGTACATGCATAAAAGTGTATGAAAAAAAAGAGATGATGAATATAGCTTACAAAGTATAAGAAAAGTGATGAAAAGATGAAGAATCTTAACCCGAATTGAACTCGAATATAACCCGAATTAAATCTTGAATAACCCAAAAAAATAATCAAGAATCACTAGAAACTAATCAACAATATTTGTGAAGATGGAAAAACAAAACACAAAGGTGTGTTTGTTTGGTTGGTGGCGTCGAACAAGAAGAAAAGGGAAGAAGAAAAAAGATATTTTGTGTGTGTGTGTGTGTGTGTTTATGAGAGAAGCAAATGAATGAAATGAGATGAAGAGTATGGAGTCTACTTATGCTTGCATAAAATGAAAGGCATCCAAGGTTGGCAAGACCAAAAGGACTAGACCATGTGTATCAAGGGAACCAAGTTGCTAGAAAAATAAGATGGTGTTGGGCTTGAGGGTGTGCGGGCGAAACCAAGGACCAAGAAGGAGACCAATTTGATCAACATTTAAATTCCTTATGCAAGAAGGATCTAGATATTTTTAAGGTAGGATGCATGCATGTGCAAGTAAAAATGGACTAGTTAACATTTACGTAACCGTAAAAACTAAAAACGCGTAACGTCTAAAAATAAAAATATAATAAATTAAATATATGCTCGTTAAGTCAAAACGTGATAATCGTAAAAAGACTACGCTTATTTGAAAGTCGGAACGCTTCCAGTGATGCTTTTCAATTATACGCGGGTAACTTCCTAGTTACACGAAAAATCGAATATTCGCAAAACAATAAAATACTCAAGTAATAGATAACTTTAAACTCTGAACATGACAGTTGTTATAGTCTACCCAATTTAAAGGAATTTTGTCCTGAAATTCTACATGTACTACTTATGGGTTTGATATGAGTTGTTACCAGCTCGACGTTTTTGAAGAATTAATTCAATGGGTTTAACCAAAACTCACGATCAATTATGACCACACAAAATCATTTAGAGTGCAATATGATATGCAAGTAGCTTTAAGTACTAAAATGGTTATGCGCCACTATTGCCTTCCAACAAGTCGCTAACACTTTTGGGATGCATCAAATAATCTTTCAACAAGTCGACTATCAACAGGAGTTCAACTCCTAGTTGGAGCTAAGACTGTTAGCTCAATTGGAATATAGAATTCACAACTAGATATGATCATCACTATTGCTCACATACGCAAATTATAAACACACATCTGGTCCAAATAACTATAGTGGTTAGCATAGCTTAACGTATTTGAAAAGAAGGCTTTGAGTCTTCTATGATGGCTGAGTTCCTTCTAACAGATTCGAGGACAGTGACGGGTTATGTCAACCATTTATCCCTATTCCACACCAACAAGTGGAGAACCACACGTATGCTCCTACAATATTTCATATAGGATGTTCTTTTGTGCTAATCGTGTAAAGGCTGTTACACGAAACTCAACTAAAGTAATGACTATCTTAACCTATGTAAATCCGTGTTACACATGCCCTAAGCATGTTTCTATGGTCTAGATGTTCGCTCGCTCAAGTGTTAAATTTGATTGTATACCAAAATGGTCCTAGTGTATACCAACATCGCGACGGAAGGCGACTACTCCTAACTAAACTTATGCCTATGAGCTCTAAACTTCTTGAATAGGAAATTGAATTGCACATATGATGTTAGTCGTTCCATTGCTACTTCCATTAAGCCATGTTCTTCTTACAGCTAGAGGCTGTTTGGTCACTAGATCCTCAAAATTTTGTTTCTAAAACCTATAGGGAAATTTTGTGTTGTCACATGATTTAGACAGTTTAAGGTGTTTGGCCTTGCTTTTGAGAAAGTCAAGCAATGCTCCATCATACACGGTGATATCCTCCTACATTCATGACCACCGATAGTATTACCTTTTGTCCTTATACATCTTATCACTGGAAAAAAACAAAATCTAGATCTATGAATTGCCCTCATGGTAACTTCCCTTAAATCACTAGCTCTCAAGATCCAAGCTCTTTTGTCAAGTACCGAACTCTAACAGGTCAATTTCCAATTCACATTCCTTCAAGCCTTTCTCGTCCTTGAGCGAATTCTCCAAAAACCTTAAGCTAAGCAACAAATTAAGTCTATCTTAATCTCGTAATTCATCAAACAAGAACTGTTTCAAGATTAAGTGTAGAATATGAAAATCACACAAACAAGCACACTAGTACATGAAATATAGAATAGAAGAGAGGAAAAAGAGATGGTGGAGGTGTTGGATATTCTTTCAAGAGTTTCTTTATTTCACATAGTAAACACACTCTCACACACCATCTCTATGTGTAGAGAGGGTTTATATATGTCCCTTATGGCCTAACATGGGCCTTATGGTAGGCTTCCATTGGTCGGGCTTGGACTATTACACTAATTATACTAACAGACTAGCCTATTACACGCTTGATATCATCTAACTATTACAAGTCTCGTGAGATTGATAATGATCGTCACTTCACTAAAAACTAAATTTCTAACAATCTCCCCCTAAGGGATGATCGTTGAGATCTCATAAATGATCAACACTTTTTGAGTTTCTAACAATCTCCCCCTAAGGGGTGATCATAGAGATCTTTCTTAGTGACATTGATCTTTGATGCTTCATGTCTTGATCTTGAGTCTTTCTCGTGTAATATTTGTGCTAGCTCCTTTTGTTCCAATCATGCACTTGTGATCTTGATCATTTTCTTTGTCTCTGTCTTTGTCTTTTGACTTTGCCTTTGAGATCTTTCATCATTACTTGATCATCTTTGTAATACTTTGCCTTCTTGGGATCTTGTGTCTTTGGACCAACATGTTCATACTTTATGTTATCTTGAAAGCCGTCTAACAATCTCCCTTGACAATCTTTGTCTTGATAATCTTGATATCTTTACGAAAGATGTTGAATATCAGAGTAGTAGAAGTCTTTATCTTGATCTTTCTTAATTACTTGGATCTTTACTTCTTGAGTATGAGCATGTGGTTATGAATCTTACTCAGCTGGAATGAGATAACACCGCCATTTTATAAACCTAAAATTAAAGGTTAGTAATAAGCATAGTTATGGACAAATATGGCTTTATCATTCGTCAATATTAGGTAGCGTTAACCTTCGGTTCCGTGAGGACCGACCTGTGATCAGGTAGATTCAATTTAGAAGAATCTCCTTAATAGGATTTCCATCTTAAAGTGTTGGATCATCTAACACATAAGCATTAGATTCATCGTACTTGCTTGTTCTCATTACCGGAACGTCTCAAAGCAGACATCACGATAAGACTAAATCGGTAAGTTGTTATCTTACCAATTAAGTCGTCAATTCATAGACTGGACCAAATCGATCCATTTGACACAAGTTTGATCCATATAGGATCTCATAAGTCACCTACCGCAGTGTTGTTTGATGTTTACACTAGAAGGATTTCCATTCGTCATTGTGAAATGCTAAAGAGCACCACTCTGAATGTTTTGGAAAGATCACAAGGATAATGCGTAGGACTCTTAGATATCACTTGTGTTCTTTGTTTGTGGACAACAAGTGTATTTTAGAATAGTTTCCTAATGAGATTTATGTTGATCTCTTTTGGCTCTAGACTCAATAGTGCGTTTTGGTTTTAGTGATAAGAGGCTAGAGCTGACTGCCACCTTTTCAATACCAACTAACTCGGAGTGAGAAAGTAGATAGATTACATGTTTATCACCGTGAGAAATAAAACAAGAGTCTTTTGAGAGATCTTGAGTGGCTGGGAAGGGTTATGCATTGCATCACTGGGTCCATGATGTCAATCTTCAATATCAGAAATCATCTATGTGATTCTGAAAGCATATGTATTGACTTGGTTTTTGCCTTAAGTTGTATGGAGGGCTTCTTTCTTTAGACCTTTTATCCTTACATTTCTTTTTCATTCTTCAACCCCTTTCATATTTACCAAGACGTCATTACTAGAATCTTGTTGTGATTGTTCCAGTGCTAACTCATGTCTTAGTCAACATTTTTCCCTTATTATCATTCAACTCCATCTTTCCTGAGGACTTCTAATTCTATCTATTAGAATGTCCTTAGGTAGATCCCTCTAGTTCTGGTTGGATCATTGGACGTATACCTAAACTTACCACCTTATGACTTCATCGCCTTCGTGAATTAGTGGGTTGTTAGGTTTCTTTCATATTGATGTTGTTTCTTTCATCATTCCTATATCCAAGGGCAAAACAGTTATCAGTGTTTCTCAAGGATCGTTGTTGCTGCTACTTGCTACTACATTTGGCTGGAAAGAAATTAAAGATTGTTCAAAAAGAAGTCTTCATCCCCGGATCAGATTGTTGATGTTATCTTATCTATGGTGCGGTTGAAGTTGGTTACTTTCAAGTTCTAGAAGATGTCTACCAAGTCTCGTTTGCTGCTTGACCAATGGAAGATTCCAAGCTATTTTATTGTTCTTGATGGGAGTACCAGGTGAGGGTTGTACTCTTTTTTCCTTGTCCAAGGTTTTTCCCACTGGGTTTTCTTTGAAAAGGTTTTTTAAGGAGGCATACTCGCTTGGATCTCGTTTGCTCCTATCGTGTTGTTGCTGGTTTGCGGGATGTTCGCTTGATTATATGATCTCATCTTGGTTCATGTCTAGTTTAGCTTATGTTTTGTATTAGGCTAGTTTTGTGTTTATGGCATGTCATAAACTCTTGTTCATCAAGCTGTGTGTAGCTTGAGGTTAATGTGGTACGTCAGCCACACTCCATTTGTTCTTAACTGCTTTTTTGGTTAATATATTTACCAGGGTAACCCTTTACCTAAAAAAATAGTAGGTTGTTGGGTATAGAGATCGAAACCATAAAACCATTTGAAAATCATTCAGTGTTTGTTATAAATAAAAAACTTTTGACACTATGAATATTTCTTTCCTTTTGAAAATGCTCTCCCTACACATGTGCATCGATATTCGAAATTGTTTCGCACATGTAGGAAAGAGTTCGCACTTGAGTCAAAGACGATCACATTTTAATCTATTTTAATCCAATTTTCTCCCCCTTAAAAATAGCATACCATATGATATTTTTGATATTAATGGAATAAAATGGCTATTTGAGAATTTTGAAAGCACATGGGAGAAAATAGTTATAGCATGATTAATATTGGAACATTTTCTTTTCGCTCCCCCTCAATTAATGAGAGATGGAGATAGTGTCGAGTACACAATTTTTGAATGATTATGAATTTATTGAAAAATTCTTGAGAGAAAATTATACTCAGACACTACATGTTTTGGATACATAAAATTGACTTTTAAGAGATGTATCCAATAACATTAAAAGGATTTGGTTTTAAAATCTCCTCCTCAAAAATTGATCCATGTATAAAAATGATTCGACTTTTGAAAGAATCGTGAGAATGGAGTGTTCAACACTCAATTTTGAAAGATTTTGAAAAATCTTTTGATAAATTCTTGAAAAATCATATGTGTTTAAAAACGGTTTTGAAAAACCATTGTTACTTGAGCCCTAAAGACTTTGAATGTCTTTGAGTTGAGCCGTTATTGTAGTCAGCCAAGCCCCGTGCTAAAGTTGTTATCTTCTCGTTGTTAGGATAAATGTACATACATGTACACTTTCCTTTCTTTGAAATCTGAGTTCTAAGCAAAATACTATAGAAAGCTACAAATGTGTTGTGAGACAACACTTTTATAAACACGATTTTTTTGATAAGATAATGCTCGAAAACAAGAAGATTTCTCTTCTTTTGAAGGTAAAGCGCACTGAAGCGTACACTTTCCTTTTATTTGAAAACCGAGTTATGCACAGAAGTGTACACAAGTCATTTTGATGAGCAAAATTTTAAAAGATTTTTAAAACCTTTTTGAATTTTTTTGAATAAATTAAAAAAAAGAAGATTTCTCTTCTTTTCTTAAGATAAGTGCACTGACACGCACACTTTCTTTTATTTGAAAACACGAGGTCCACACGTACAAGCGAAGCATCACGAGCGAGTACATTTGACTAGAGCTACATAAACTTTGAAAAGTATATTAGATTGATTAACTCAAGACCGAAAAGATTTCTCTTTTCATTGTTAAAGATAATCGCACTGAAGCGTACAATTTCCTTTTATCTGAAGACCGGTTTGTTATCTGACATTTAATAACAAACCATTAATTTTAAGCCCGGGTGTTGACCTAAATTAACCAACAGCCATTATGACATCAGATTAGACACCAACAACCTATGAACCCATTGTAACACACGGTGACCAACATGTTTATATACCAAAATTTTGAAAACCATTTTATTTTTAATTTATTAGTTGTGAAAGTTTGTTGATCAATTTAAGAATGCTAAGATATGAATTCCAACGTAGACTAGAAACCGGTGTTTCATTTGGAAATAATGCTCGAGGAATTAGAGGACGATATAAATTCCCTTTAATGTTGTTTTTTTTCCATTGATTATGAAAGCATGGTGTTGCTTTAGTAGATTTTTAAAACCTGAAAAATACGTAAATTTTTCATCTGTTTTTGAAATTCTATTCTGTGTTTAAAATTTGGGAATCATTTTTGGATTATAATGGAAAATCTTCCACTGTTTAAAATAATCTACGTAGAAGTCAGTATCTTGTTTTGCACACAGAGAAGCATTATTATTTTGAATACTTGGAAAGATGATTTTTTGAATACTTTTGCTTTGGTCATCCAAACTTGCCTTATTGTGTACGAACAAGATTTTTATTCAGATTATAAAACAACATGCTTTATCGTCCATACTTGAATCAACTGATTTAGCGAAGCTTTTCTGCGACACAGAAGACATCCAGAGTTTCAAAAACTTAGGTGTTCCCTCTATAAAAATTTCCTATCTTTTTGCAAAGATAATGTTGTAAACTGAGAGAACATTTTTCGCAAATGATGGTTGAGGAATTCACTCCGTTAGATCATCTTCGAACACACGTGTACTTTTTGTAGGGTGTTAAAAAGTTTTGAAATTGGAGATTTCACCTTTGTCTCGGTTTAATATGTCAAACATTGCCTTTCTAGGGCATTGTATTTGTCTTTTTCTCCAAACTCGGCCTAATTCCATCATTGATATTAACAATAAAGATCTTGTGTGATGTTTTGATCGAGAAAAAACAATTCTTTCATAAAACTGATGCCTTTTCTTCGGCTTAAAAGAATCTTAATCTTATGATCCAATGATGTTCAACCACGGATGGGACAACTTTTGTATTTACAAGTTTTTCCAAACACTCATAGTTCACAAACTTGTTCGTTTTAACAGTGAAAATCGACTTTGGGCATCCTCAAACAATATTTGTTATGTTGAACGTCTAATAGAGATCATTGAGAGCTCCTTAATCTTTGTTTACAAACTTGATGTTTCATTCCGAAAATAAACTCTTTTCTCCCCTTATTCCGAATTCAACATCATCGGGATCAAATCATAAACAAAAGATTCTTGAAGAAATCAATTTGAAACCTTTGAGAGATAATCAAACTTTTTCTTTTTTATTGATTCAATCTTTTAAAAAACATTATCAAACTTTTTATCCGCAAATTCATACAACTAAGACTTTAAATTTTCTGTTTCGTTTTGAGAAACATTTAAACTTTGTGTCTGAACTTGAGACTTTTTGATTGAATCAAACAATTTTTTTGTAAACCAACTTCAAATGTTCATTCTCTTTAATTAATGAGACCACTTTATGTTCCAACTCAATGTTTTGAGTTTACAATTGTCAACAGCGAATTAAAACTTAAGTTCTGTTTGACATCATCACATGTGGAGTTAGCGTTTTCATCCTTTAATTTTTGAATTTACCAAACAAATCTTTATAAGTCTGTTTCAAATGTGTATATTCGATTTGTAAAGATGCCACAAAATCTCATTTTCAGTTTGCATTGTTTTCAAAGAATTGTTTTCTTGAATCTTAAGTTGAAGTACAATTTCAAAAGCAATACTTTGTGCCTCCATCTTTGAAAAATATTTTTGAATCTGGCTAATGGTCATTTTGAGACAACGATTTTCCTTTTCTAAGGCAAAATTTTGTTCAAACATCTCATTCTCATACACATGGCTATATGACACTGATTTGACTTACTCGAACTGGGTTTTGAAAAATTCTTGCTGAATGTCCAAAATTAAACACGTTTCATCAAACTCGTCTTCTAGAGACATGACGTACTTCAAATCATCTTTCATTTCTTTGACAAGACTCTTTTCAAAGCAATTTAGTTGAAGATAGTTTTTAACTAAAGGTTCAAATTCATCAGACAATCGATTTCTAACTCTCGTATTGATGTTTTGTTCATAACTCTGTTCAAAATTCATTCTGAACAATTCATCTTGATTAAGTTCTAATTTTGAAAATGTTTGTTTTTCAAATTTGATTATTGCCTGCTTGACATAGCAAAAGTATTTCATTTGAAGACTATTCCAAAGTTTTGGATCATGGTCTCTCCTAGTTGAGCTTGTTCCAAATGTTCTTTCAAATTTTGAGTTTGTTCCAAATGTTTTTTTAAATTAACATTTCTTTTTTTCAAAGGAACTTTTGGTGGTTCTTCAAATTGAGTCTCAGCATATATAAAGCCATGATACAAAAGTGGGTGTTGGGAAATACAAGTCAAAAGGTCAAAGTACTGCTAAATGAAAGATCAAAGTACTGCCAGTCAAAGATCGAAGTAC
>BQNB010159183.1:0-14940 GCA_026074375.1 Tanacetum coccineum | reverse complement strand
AATATCTTCAAAGCCAGTACTAATATATTCAAAGCAAGTACTAATATCTTCAAAGCCAGTACTAATATCTTCAAAGCCAGTATCAATGTCTTTTCCCTTGGACTCTTTTCTCCTCTTGTATCTTTTACCCTTATCAACTGACTTTGACCTCTGAGAAGCAACCTTTGACAGAGTTTTAGCTGCTTCCAAGGTTGTAGGGATGATATCTTCCTCCCCTGAAGTTTTGCCTTGTGTAGGAGTCTTAAAAACCTTTGATTTATCCTTCATCATATTCCTAACCATTTCATCCGAACCTTCCTCTTGTAAATTCCTCCCCTATTTGGAAGAAATTTCAGCATCCTCATCCTCATCCTCTCAATTAGGTAGAACCACATGTCTCCTTTTGAGAACATCTTCCATCTTCTTTACCTTTTTTACCAATTTCACAAGTGCTTTTCCCATGGTCAACTTAGTCTGCTTTAGTTCTGTCCCCAAACTATTAACCTTTATGATCAATGGTATGTGTTTAATTACACATACCTTTTACCTTTAAAAACAAGTTAAAATGACCAAAAACGGATTTAAAATGCCAAATATATGCTTGTTTTTGCTAATTGTGTTGTGCAGGAACGGATATCTAAGAAAAGGACGAAAAACGAAGCCAAAACGACAAAACCAGACACGGAATGGAAAAGCGTGGAAAAGACAAAGTCAAGACAAAGCCCAAGTGTGAAAAAGTCAACCAAAGTCAACCCCGACAAATCCAAAGTAAAAAAAGTGAAGAAAAATAAGTTTAGGGGCCAAATGCCAAGTCCCTAACTTATTTAATAAAGAAATATGAAGAAAATACTTGCAAGGTTTAAAACTGCCAACTCTCCAAAGTATTAACCACAAGGGCCAATTCTGCCAACCCGCCAAAGCTATACTCACAAGGACCATGGATGCAATACACTATATAACGCTTAGGGGGTATTTTTGCCAAGTCCCCAAACGTTTATAAGCCCAAGGACTAAAATTGCAATGACTTATATAACCATGAGGGACCAATTGTGACAAACTCCCAAACTTCACCCCTGGATTTAAAACACTGCCATTTTTAAATCACTGTATATCTTCTACAAAGATTTCCCGCCAAACTTATAACCCCCCCCCCTTCCTGTCATTTTCCACCTCGTTGACTCCCCACAACACTCCAAAACCATCACCATAACTAAACCCCACCCCCCACATGGATGTGCCACGCTGGCAATCCTAAACCCACCAATTCGAATCAATGGTTGTTATAACTTTGAGTGGGCAGCACTCAAATCCAAGGGCCAGGATTTATCTTGTGTTTACACACTCACAACAAGTACAAAGAGCTGTTTTGTGTCTACAAAGAAGCACACCAAGGAGAGAAGACAAAAAGTGCAAACCCTAGACATTTGGCTATAAAAGCTTTTGTAAGCCATTATGGCAGGAGTTAGTTTTTTCTTAGTGTGTAGTTTTTTTAGAGTTCAGTTTTTAAGTAGTCCAACTTTTATGTACTTTTATTTTGAAGATTAATGAAAATTCAGTTTGTTTTTCATATTGTGTTCTAAGTTACTTGTACTTCTTTAAAATCATATAAGCTCTTAATATAAGCCATCTTTAATCTGTTTTTAAACTTTGATACAAAAATTTAAGAAAAATTTAAAAGAAAAGTTACTGTTTGATCAAGCAAATGGATGAATGAGCAGTCTTGGATGGCTCATTGGGTGCTTAGTATAGCTTATTTATAAGCTTGGGTAGGTTTTAGAGCTTATTTAGGTATTCATTTACTCCTGTTTTGAGCAAGGAGCCAAGGTATACTTCTTTTTAATTTTTGCCTAAAAGTTACTGTAGCAACAGCTTATTTTTGCTTATTCTTAGCTTATTCTTGTTTTTCTTACTTATTTATGTCCTATTTATGTTTATTAATGCTTTTATGCCATTGTCCAAGTCTTAAGTGTAAACTGCCTAGATAGCTTATTTTTCACTAGTTGCTTATCAGCTTATTAGAATGCTTATTTGCTTTTTCTTTTTACCTTTTAATGCTTAACTATGCTTATTCAGTACTTGTTTTTTAAAATTGGTGCTTAAACTAGTCATTACAGTTTTAAAAAATTCTATTTTAAAAAGATAAAGGGATGTTTGGGTTAAGCCCAAAATGGGTCAAAAATGGACGGTTATGGGTTGGTGTCAATTGTCTAACTTTGGCTTAAGTTATTAAGCTTGTTTGTGACTGTTTTCCAAAAAAAGAACAAAAAAAATTTAGAGTAAATTTCTTTTCTATGTAATGCACACTCGTTCCCCAAAAGAGGGGGCGTTGTTGGGGCGTGAAATACTGTTTCTCGTAATCTTCATAATCAACAACACCAGGCCCCACCACCTGTTGTTGAACAATTTAATCTTGAAGAACCAATTGAAAATCCAGATCCCTTAGCTCCGATGGATGATAACCGGACTATGGGCTCCAGTGTTTGAAGACACCCCACCCCCGCGGGGTACGAGGATCCATCGTTGTGCCCGAAATCACCGCGACAAAATTGAGCTCAAGCAACATCTGCGTAACCTCGTTCAAAACAAGCAATTCTTGGACAAGACGAAAGAAGATCCTCATGCCCACATCCGATAATTCAACAAGATCACTCTTCGATGAATTCCCGAACTCCCAGTTACGTCAGTAAAGCTTACTTTTACCCATTTTCCTCGAAGCAGCCCAATTTGCTTAGAAAAGAACCCCCTCGAATCGATTCAAAACACTGGGATGATCTTGTTTCAAATTCATACAAAAAAAATACCCGCCGTCTAAAACAACATAACAAATCTCTCCAAAAATGAAATCACGAGATTTCACAAAGATTTGATGAGACGTTTTATATGAAGCAGGAATCGATTTAACGATCTTCCTTCGGGCATGTCCACCATCATGGATTTCGAGAATTGCATCAACTCATACAATCTATAAATGCCTTGAACTCTAACGATCAAGATACGTTAAATTCCGCGCGAGGTGGCAACTTTTTGGATAAAATGCCTCGTGATTGCCTAAGAATCATATGAAAGCAAACTACAGTTCCGTAATTCACGTTACAAACCAGTTGATTTTATTTGCCAAAGTAAGTTCGAGCACATTCCACCCGCGAATCTCTTCCGATGTTGCGGAGTGTAAAAGAATGGTGAAAGCCTTACTTCTTGATAAGAAAATCAATCTCCCCCCGCCCTACTACCCTGTAAAAGCGCTCGAGGAAATTATTTACTTACGGTGGTGCTCTTCCTACCAAAACTTGTCCATCCACCACTGACAAATGTTATCGAGATAAATATCCAAGAATATGTCCTCAAGCAGCCACAGCTAACTACAAAACCAAGGAAAACACCGTTATCGATGCCATCGATTTTCAAACAAATTCGACCTCCCAAACTCCCGGTTTTCCTCCCGTTCAAAACAATCAAGATGTGCAAAATCAAGGAAACAATCAGAATCGTTACAACCAAAACCGAGGGAATTTTAATCAAAGCTCAGCTTACAAACGCCCCCGGATTCAGCAAGGTCAAATCTATCGACCTCAGGTTGTTCAACATCTCCTGCTTTATCAAGCTCCTGCCTATCAAGCTCCAGCTCCTCAGACACAAGGTGTGTCTAAGACCGATTTTGATAGCTACGTAAAGGCTAATGATGCGGTTATGAGGAATATGCAAAACCAAAATCAAGTTTTGCAAACTCAAGGTCAAAACCTGCAAACTCAATTGAACAACTTGGCTACTTCAAATCAAAGGCTTGAAAGTATGTAGGTAACTTTATCAAAATGAATATGCCTCAAATATCGGGAATCTCTCCCCTAGTAGCACTGTTACTAAAACCCGAAGGAGGATTTTAAAGGTTATTAACCAACTCGAAAGTGGTGGTAGTTTAAAAAAAGGGGACCCACGATTCATACTACTTCCTCTCCTAAAGTAGTAGAACGTGAACCCGAGGTCACAAAGGACACGATGCATCCTACTAATAACGGAAGCACCGAAGACGTCCCACCTCCGGTTGTCCCTGTTGTCCATCATGAATCAATCTCTGAGCCCGTAAATGCTCCAGTTAGTGCTGTCAAGGACCCTAACAAAAAAGCACATCCCATTTCCTTCAAGAAGAAATGATGAAAGAACGTCCCGTGAAAAAGCTAACAACCAAATTGAGAAATCTAACAAACGAAATCTTTAGAGGATTTGCGTTTCAAAATTAGACTTTACGATCCTTGTGCTTATGCCAAAATTCGCCTCGACTCTAAAAACCTTAATCGGAAACAAAGAAAAGTTTAGTGAAATGGCTAGAAAACCCCTTGAATGAGATGCTCATCCAGCAGTCATCCGATACAAGTTAACCAAAGAAATTGAGACCCTGGCCGATTTTCTATTCCATGTGAATTCTTTGGGATTAATACATGCAACGCTTGGTCCGATCTTGTTGCAAGCATATAAATTATGCCATATTCCGTATGGAAGAATCTCTCTCTTCCCGAACTAACCCCAACTTGCATGACGCTAGAGCTAGCGGACCGATCAATCTCTGAACCAATCGGTATCGCTGAAGACGTCTATGTAACGGTGGGAAAGTTCCAATTTTCTGCAGACTTTGTGGTCGTCGATTTTGGGCCAGACCCCCGAGTACCTCTAATTCTCGGGAGGAGTTTCTTAAAGACCAGTCGTGCATTAATCGATGTATACGGGGGTGAAATAACCCTTCGTGTTGGCAGAGAGGCCATTACATTTAATCTGGACCAAACTTCGAGATACACAGCTAATTACCATCATATCCGCAAAACCCGGAATTGACGTCATTGATATGGCTTGTGAAGAATACTCTCAAGAAGTTCTTGGTTTCTCAAATGTGATCTCGAGTGGCAATCCCACTCCTTACTATGATCCAATCGTCTCTACTGTTTCTCCAACTTTAACTCCATTTGGGGACAGTGATTTTCTCCTTTTCGAAGAAGCCGACTCTTTTCTTGCTATAGAGGATGATCCAACTTCACCGGAAGTTGATCCTACATATTATGACCCTGATGGGGACATTCTTCTCCTCGAAGCAATTCTTAATAGTGATCCATCACCACCACCTCCCAATCAAGGAAATTATTTTCCGGAAACTCGAAAAGATCTTAAAATTTGTGAAGCTAACAATGAAAATTCTTCAGTCAATGAGCCCCCTGAGGTTGAACTCAAGGACTTGCCACCTCATTTGGAATATGCATTTTTGGAGGGTGACGACAAGTTACCCGTCATAATTGCAAAAGATTTAAAGAATGAGGAAAAGGCAGCTCTAATCGAGGTTCTAAAGTCCCACAAGCGAGCCATCGCTTGGAAACTTTCTGATATCAAGGGTATCAACCCAGAGTTTTGTACCCACAAAATTCTCATGGAAGAGGACTACGAACCAACGGTTCAGCATCAAAGGCGGGTAAATCCAAAAATCCATGACGTCATCAAGAAAGAGGTTGAAAAACTTCTTGACGCCGGATTAATTTATCCGATCTCTGACAGTCCATGGGTAAGCCCGGTGCATTGTGTACCGAAAAAGGGTGGCATGACCGTCGTCAAGAATGATGAGAATGATCTTATACCGACTCGATTGGTCACAGGGTGGAGAGTATGCATCGACTATAGAAAGTTGAATGAAGCCACTCGAAAGGACCATTTTCCATTGCCCTTCATGGACCAAATGCTCGAAAGACTCGCGGGAAACCAATTCTATTGTTTCCTCGATGGCTTTTCGGGTTATTTCCAGATTCCCATAGACCCGAAGGACCAAGAAAAGACAACCTTTACTTGCCCATAAAACGGTAACATTTGCCATACCGCCTCCATGCCTTTTGGGCTAGCATGCAACCTGGCACGTTCCACGATGTATGATGGAAATCTTCCACGCATGGATCGAAAAAACGATGGAAGTGTATATGGATGACTTTTTAGTCTTCGGGGATCGTTCTCTACAGCCTATCCCATTTGACAAAATAGTTAAAAAACGTGTGAAGACACCAATTGGTCCTAAACTGGGAGAAAAAACATTTCATGGTAAAGGAAGGCAGTGTTCTTGGACCAACAAAATCTCCAAGTCCAGGAATTGAGGTCGACCGAGCTAAAGTTGATGTTATCGCCAAGCTCCCCTCACCCGACTACCGTGAAAGGTGTCCGTAGTTTTCTTGGGCATGCCGGTTTTTACCGACGTTTCATACAAGACTTCTCAAAAATATCCCGCCCAATACTCACACTGCTTGAAAAAGAGAACTCCATTTTTCTTCTCAAAAGAGGTATCGATCCTTTAATAATACACTAGAAAGAAAAATTGACTGAGCATCCGATTTTGATTGCTCCCGACTGGGACTTGCCCTTCGAACTAATGTGTAATGCAAGTGATTTTGCAATTGGGGCAGTCCTAGGGCAACGAAAAAACAAGCATTTCCAACCAATTCACTATGCCAGCAAAACCATGACTGAAGCTCAAGCACACTACACTACGACCGAAAAAGAATAATGCCGTAGTGTACGCTTTTGAGAAATTTCGGTCATATCTTGTTTTGTCTAAGAGCATAGTGTATACCAACCATTCTGCTATAAAGTATCTCTTTGCTAAAAAGGATGCTAAGCCAAGATTGATGCGGTGGATCCTTTTGCTCAAAGAATTTGATGATGTCATCCGAGACAAAAAAGGAGCAGAGAATCTGGCCGCCGATCATCTTTCAGACTTAGAACCCTCAATCAAGAAATAAACTCGAAACAAGGAAATCACGAAACATTCCTCTCAAACTCTTGGATCGGTTTGCCTTCGAGTTGATAGTACAACCACATGTTTTTGCAGATTTCGCAAACTACCATGCGGGGAAGTTCGTTGTCAAGGAATGTCATCCCAACAGAAAAACAAGTTTTTCAAAGATGTCAAACACTACTTCTGGGATGACCCCTTCTTGTTCAAAATCTGTGCGGATCAAGTGATCCGGCGGTGTGTGCACGGCAAAGAAGCTCTCGACATTCTCGAAGCTTGCCACAATGGACCCACCGGGGACATCACGGTGCAAATCTCACCGCGCTAAAAAGGTCCCTTTGATGCCGGATTCTTTGGGCCTTACATATACAAAGATGCCCAAGAGTTGGTTAAAATTGCACTTCGTGCAACGACAAGAAAAATTTCACAAAGGGATAGATGCCTTAAAATTCCCATCCAAGTTTGTGAAATCTTTGACGTTTGGGGCATTGACTTCATGGGACCATTCCCATCTTCTAAAGGCAACAAATACATACTTGTGGCTGTCGATTACCTGTCAAAATGGGTTGAAGCAAAGGCGCTCCCCACCAACGACGCCCGGGTAGTTTGCAAATGTCTTAAATCTCTCTTTGCCCAGATTCGGTGCCCTCTGCCATCACATGACATCGGAACACATTTTGTGCAATGACCAGTTTGGCAATGGTCATGCTTAAATATGGAGTCACTCATCGTCTCTCCACCCGTATCACCCCCAACAAGGGGCAGGTTGAAGTATCGAATCGGGTTTAAAAAGAAATCTTGAAAGGACAGTGTGCAAAAAACGTGCCGTCTGTTCGGACAAACTAGATGACGCTCTCTGGGCCTTCCGTACAGCGTACAAAACACCCATCAGGTGCACTCCGTACAAGCTTGTATATGGAAAGGCATGTCATCTGCCGATTGAGTTAGAGCACAAAGCTTACTGGACCCTTAAACATGCAAACTTTGATCTCAAAACCGCGGGTGATCAACGCAAAGTTCAACTCAATGAATTAAATGAACTGCGTGATCAAGCCTATGAAAATTCCTTTGATCAAAAACACTACAAAGAGAAAACTAAGAGGATTCAAGACGCAAAGAACCAAAAACCGCTTTTTCCAACGTCGGTGATCCTTCCTCCTCTTTTAACTCAAGATGAAAATTTTCTCCGACAAGTAAAGTCCCATTGTCAGGACCATTTAATTACCATTGCTCAAGTTTTTCCATACGGCACATTGAGTTTATCTCCAGAACACCCGGCCCAAACTTCAAAGTAAATGGTCATCGCCTCAAGCACTAATTTGGAGGTGATTCCCTGCTATGGATATCCCGACCACCAAAACCTTCCCTAAGCGATAACTAAAGTTCAGGGAATTGGGTCAAGCTTAGTGACCCTAAACAAGTGCTTTCGTGGAGGCACCCCATGCATATCCTAGTTTATCGCATAGTAGTATGCTACCTAGTAATGAATAATTGTTTTAGTTGGTGTAGAGGAGGCTTGCCTTTTTCCTTTTTCCATGTTTTATTTTTGTGTTGTTTTTATCCAGGATTTCCCGGCTTTTATGAAGCCTCTCGTTGCTCGCGGTATTTGTCCCTTTCGATCACAAGAGCATCACATCCCAGCTTCCATTTGGGAATCCTGATATCCTAATCTTATCGACTAACGTTTATCTTAAAGCATAATTTCATAAACGGCTTGGATTTACGTAGAAACCCTCTAAACATTGAGCGTCAATGTTTTCATTCTAGTATGGGAGGGATCTTCGTTTGAATTGTCCTGCAGCCGTTTTCTCACGTAATTCACCGTTTTTACCACCAACATTTCAAAAAAATAAAAAAATTTAAAATTTTCAAAATAAATAATTATTTGTCACAATTTTGCCTTTCCTCCTACTGTTAGAATAAGAGTAAATTTTGACTCGATCAGCGTGTTGACTCTAGCTTATTCCTTACTTTTAGAACATGACTAAGCGTTCGCGGAATATTAGCGAAACGAAAAATTGAAAGTGTTAAATATGAGGTGATGCTAAACAAAGATTATTCGGAAATCATAGAGACTCATAATGTAATTGTGTCGCTTTTCCCCCATAAAGCTCATAACCTGATAAATATACGTGCTACTTTTTGGAAATTAAAACTTAAATCATAATTTGATGTAGTATATACAAAAACTTTAGCCTTAGTTCAAATTTATACCTGATTTTTTCAAAAGACTTTTGCAGTGGTTGTCCCCAATATAAAAAAAAATGATGAAAAATGCAAAAATATAATAAACAATGGGTTGATAAAATTTGCTGTATCTTGCCAGGCTCACAACCGTTGTTACAGCCTTACTAACGAAAGCCCATAGTAAGAAATAATTATCCAAGACTGATAAAAGTTATGCTGCATTCTTGCCATGCCCTCCGAGCCCCCCCCCGGGGCTCACAACCGATGTTGCAGCTTCTAACAGGTCGAGGTCACAAATTGCAATAATGGTTATAATAAAGTATTAATAAACGAATCTCTTTTTGTTAAATTCAAATAGCTTTTGAACTTTGCCTATTTATTTTATAAGCTATGTACATACGGAAAACCTAAGTTTTTGAAACCTAAGTGTCGCGTAGTCCGATACTAGTCGCTTGGGGGTGTTAAAAGCCTGGTCACTTAACCGCAAGGTTAGGATGAGCCGAGACGAAGGTCGCTACATGGGGATGATCTCCCTCAACTCATTATTTCATAGGTGGAACGTGAAACATAGAATGTGTGAAAACATTGGATCCATGTTACATTCAAAATAGCACATACACCTAAATATAAAATTGTCGAGTGAAAAGTTTACAAAATTACAAATATGAGTAGGTTTAGCAACTTAACTCATATTAACGAGTGATTCGTTTTAAGCTTGGTTTTGGAATAAGTGAAAATCGGGAACGATGAATTATCCTTTTGTGGCATGTCTTTATCTCGGAATCGGAAATGCATCTTGTTTCTATGTCCCTTAAAGTTATAAATAAACGAAAGTCCAAAACGTTATAGTTAGTTGATTAATGAAAAATAAAAATACAAAAAAATAAGATGATGTAGGAATAGGTGTATTATAAAAAAATGGTTAAGACGGGATTTTCAAACTTTTGAGGTCTTTAACTCCTTGATGAACACTTAGCACTTTCCAAGTTATTAATCAAGGGTGATTGAGATTCTTATTTTCGTAAATGCTTACTTCATAGCATTGCGAGAGGACAACGGCAATAACCTTAGTATAGGGATTTTGGTATGTTTTAATTACACCCACCTTTTACCTTTAAAAATAATTAAAAATACCAAAAACGGACTTAAAATGCAAATATATGCTTGTTTGCTAATTGTGGTTAGTGCAGAACGGTATCTAACGAAAGACGAAAAACGAAGCCAAAACGACAAAACCGGACACGGAATGGAAAAGCGTGGAAAAGACAAAGCCCAAGTGTGAAAAAGTCAACCAAAGTCAACCCCGACAAATCCAAAGTCAAAAAGTGAAGAAAAATAAGTTTAGGGGCCAAAATTGCCAAGTCCCTAACTTATTTAATGAAGGAAAAGAAGAAAATACTTGCAAGGGTTAAAACTGCCCATTTTCCCAAAGTAGTAACCACAAGGGTCATTCCTGCCAACACTCCAAAGCTATAACTCACAAGGACCATGAATGAAACAACAAATGTAACCCTCAAGGGGTTTTTCTGTCAAATCCCCAAACATTCATAAACCAAGGACGAAAATTGCAAGAAGCAATATAACCATGAGGGACTAGTTTTGACAAAACCACAAACCCACACCCCCGTTTTTAAATCACTGTATATCTTCTACAAAGATTTCCCGCCAAACTTATAACCCCCCCCCTCCTGTCCCTTTCAAGCTCCATTGACTTCACCACATCACTCCAAACCCTTCACAATCACAAACCCCACACCCCACATGGTACTTGTCCACGTTAGCAATCCAAAATCCCTCAAAATTCATCAATGGTTGTGATTTATTGAGTGGGCATCAAGAAGTATGAAGGGTCAGGATTAGCTTGTGTTTACACACTCACAACAAGCACAAAGAGCTGTTTTGTGTCTACAAAGAAGCACACCAGTGAAGATAAGAAGACAAGACCAAACCCTAGCTTATTTTTATATATAAATCTTTTGTAAGCCCTAGAGGCAGAGGTTAGTTTTTAGAGTGTAATTTTTAGAATTCAGTTTAGTCTTTAATAGTGTAACTCATTTAAACTTTTATGTACTTGTACTCTCCTTTTTAATGAAAATTCAGTTTACTTCTTAAAATTGTGTTCCAAGCTTTTGTTTCATTTAAGCTCACTTCTAAGTTATTATATAAGCACTTTACAAATCTGTTTTTAAACTTTGATACAAAAGTTTAAGAAAAATTTAAAGATAAAAGGGTTACTGTTTGATAGCAAATGGATGAATGGGCAAAATTTCAAATCTGTGAAGAACAACAAGGAGCAAGGTTTATAAAGGATGACCTTGGGTTTAGTGCCTCATGGGAGGCTATAGGGTTTGTTTTTAAGCTTTTGAGAGCTTATTCACTTGCCATAAGCTAAGGACCCTTTGTAAGTTTCACTTTAAAATTTTTGCATTCTACTGTAGCATAGCTTATTTTCTGCTTATTTCTTGCTAATCTTGCTTATTTTAGTTGTTAATGCTTGTTTTTGTTTGTTGTTTGTTTATTAAGTGCCTTGTTTGAGTTTTTATGCAAATCTGTCAAGTATAGCTTGTAAACTGCTTATTGCTCTTGTGCTTATTAAAGTGCTTATTCCTGTTGTTATTGTGTTTAATATTGCTTAATATTGTCTGTTGATTATCTGTTTTTCAAAATCTTGGCTTTAATCTTTACAAACTTAGCTTAAAAAGCACTTTAAAAAGTTAAAGGGGTGTTTGGCATAAGGGGTGAAAATAGGTCATATTGGGTTAAAAACTCCATGGGTCATTTGATGAACTTTAACCTGCATTTTTAAATTGATTAATACTGTATTTTAAGGTTCTTTAAGTTTAAAATTTGTTTTTAAGTGTTTTTCTAAAAGTCCCTTTGAATCTGTGGTGACAGATTTGATTCAAAGGGCTTGTATGATTAAGCTTGTTGTTGCCAGCTCTTGACTCTCATTTTTGTGTCTCTTTAAGTGTCTAAATGAATGATGTTAGAGTCCATTTGGTTTACTTATTCACTTGCAAAAATCTGTCAATTTTATTTTCTAAGTCATTTTTAGCCTTTTTCACTTTAACTTTTGAGTTGGTTAAATTAGTTTTTAGCCTTTAAAATCTTGTGCACAAGTTCATTTCAAGGCACTTTTCATCTGTTTTAACTAAGTTTTTCAATTTGAGCTTATTTGACAGCTTATTCTAAGCTGTCAAAATTAAGCCCTTTTTTTAGCTCATTTCCCCTGGTGCTAGACACCCTTTTTCAAGCCCACCTTTTTAGCTTATTTGTCCTTAAGCCCCTAGATCTTTTTAGCTTTTTAGATTTCCCTTAGGTCCCTTGATAAGCTCCAGCAGCCTTAAGCCTTAGTTCCCCCTAGTTTGCTTAATTTTGAGCCAAAAAGTGCCATTCTAACTGTTTTGAACTCAGAATTAGGATTGTGGCTTATTTCAGTCTTTTAGCTTTCCTGGCTGATTTTCTTAGCTTATTTTAGTTGTACTTGCTTATTAGGATTCTTTGTGGACTGTGTTTGCTTATTGATCACTTTCATTGCTTATTTGTTCCTAAGAGTCAAAAGAAAAAGCCATATTTGCTTTTAAGCTCAATTTAAGCTTTCTGTCTAGTTTAGTTTTTTTTAGCTTATTTAGTTGCTAGATTTTAGTTCATACGTACTTATTAGGTTAGGTTATATAACCCCTTTCAGCTTATTTGTTCAAATGGTGGCTTATTAGACCAAAAAGTCAAAAGCCATAAGCCATAAGCCATTTAAGCCTTAAGGTCACTTTAGACAAATTGCCAAACAAAAAGCCCTTTTTCAGCTTATTTTTAGCTTTTCTCATAAAGTCGTAGTTATGAAAAATGATAAGCTCAATATGTTCTACAAGTTTGTTTAAAAAGTTTTGAAAAAAAGGGAGATAAGGGGAAACCTGGGTGAGCAAGACTCGAACCCGGGCCTCTACCCTCAATACACCCTTCTTTATACAAGCCCCTTACCACTGTGCCCTTGGGACTTCTACGTTAGAGTCCCAAGTGGTTATTACTTTAACCTTGTTTTACCCCTTTAAGCTATAAGCTCTTTCGAGCTTATTTTCGGCTTATTTATAAGCCGAATTTTGGGTGTCTTATTTTTCTTAGGCTAGTATTAGTGTAAAGTAATTTTAGTAATTTTTCAGAATTTTTAAAAATAGTTTAGTTATTTTTATAATTTAATTTCGTTAAAAGTTTTAAAAATTCATAAAAAATACAAAAATTATCAAAAAAATAATTTTCATTTTTAGAAAAATTTTCTTTAGTCATTATTTTTACGCTATAGGAAAAATAGAAAGACTTTCGTAAGGGTTTAATTTTTCAAATCTTTTGTATTTTTATAGAACGGGTCTTCGGGTAGGATCTTGAGTTGACTGTTTTTGGGTCTCAAAAGACGACCTCCGTTTTTAGTCTAGTCTTTTTATTCTTCATTATTAGTTCCCTAGAGTGAGCTTAGAAGTTAAAAATTTCTTTGTAGGGTTAATTTTGAAGATTTTATGGATTTGGACCCCATGTTCGGGATTTCTACTCTATCGTTTTTTTGCAGTTTAATTTCATAATGTTTAGGTTTTTCTCAATCGTTTTTTGTTTGTTATTGTTTAAATAACTTATGCTTTCAACTCTCATCAAATCATTAATCTCATTTCAAAACTCCAATTTTCCGACTGTATGGATTCTCCAATCCTGGCCTCGTTGGGGCGTTGGGGATAAACGACCCGGGAACATTCTATACTACTTCCCGGTTTTATTGATTGTGTTTTTAAATTATACTTATTATATATATTGTATTATATATTATATATTATAAAGTTTATTTAATTCAAAATCAGTTGTGATTTCATCTTATTTATTATGCATATGTCACGTTACGTTTATAATTGTATGAAATCTAACGTGTATTATATTTCTTATGATTTTGAAGAAAAATGGCACCAAGGAAAAGAACCACAAGGACACCACCAGCCACAACAACCACTACCACCGCACCTATTACCAATGCTCAACTTAGGACACTGATAGATCGAGGCGTTGCTGTTGCATTAGCAGAACGTGACGCTAACAGGAGCGGAAATGGCGATAACAGCCATAATTTAGGAACTGGCGGAAGAGGACAAACGGCTACTGTCTGTGAGTGCACTTACACTAATTTCTTAAAGTGCCGGCCGATGAATTTCAAAGGCACTTAAGGAGTCGTTGGCCTAACCCAATGGGTGGAAAAGATGGAATTTGTTTTCCTTATCAGCAACTGTACTATCGCAAGTTAGGTTAAGTATGCATCTTGCACTCTTCAAGGAAGTGCCTTGATGTGGTGGAACTCCCACGTAAGGGCTGTCGGACAGGATGTTGCATATGCAATTCCATGGATGACTTTGACAAGGATGATAACAGATAAATACTGCCCAAGGGGTGAGATCAAAAAGCTGGAATCTGAGTACTGGAACTTAAAGGTAAGAGGTACCGATTTGTTGACTTACAACCAACGATTCCAGGAGTTGGCACTGATGTGTGATAGAATGTGTTATCCCACTAGTTAATCCATTACACAACAATAATTATACCAAGATGCTAGAAAATGAGAAGAAATCTTAGAGAGAGAAAGTAGAGAGAGAAAGAAGATTAGATTGAATTTTGGAGAGTTACAAGTGAATGGAAATTGTAACCAACACCCTTCACCAAGTGTGGTGAAGGGATATTTATACCCAAGGCACTTGGGCTTTCTAAAATGGGCCGGGCTTGGCATAACTTGGGCTTTGAGCCCGAAACACGGACAATATTAGATTACAATCCAAGCCCGTTGAACCCGACTAGCCTATTACAATACAAGACCTAGTTTGACTTTCTAAGACCGATAACATTCTTGTTTGACTTAATATAATTAAGGCTAACAGTTTAGCACTAAAAACTATAGATTTGGGATGAGCAGTATTAACTATCCTGGTAGTATTAAAAGTTTTTAGGCCAGTTTTCATTAAAACTGCTCTTGGAACCATGTTCCTTTGAGCATTAGGGTG